>ONZH01022095.1:0-42365 GCA_900303285.1 Rhinella marina | reverse complement strand
CGACCCAGACAAATGTCGCACAGAGAATTTTCTGGATCAAGCGGTAGATGATATTGGTAGCAAATGACTTGGTTGTATTGTGTGATGTGCAGAAAGTGTCACCTGGACAGTATATACGGATGGGAGCGAATGTGCTGAACTGTGACACACAGAAAGGTTACACGCAGCTGAGTAAAATGGATTTGTATTACTGAGCTAAAACAACTGAAAAAATAAATTTTTTTTTTTATATTTTGTTTTTTTGGGAACGTGACGTGCAAGAACTATGGTAGAACTCACTGACACCCTGTTAACGGTGACTATTTAGTCTGCGACCCAGACAAATGTCGCACAGAGAGTTTTCTGGATCAAGCTGTAGATGATATTGGTAGCAAATGACTTGGTTGTATTCTGTGACGTACAGAAAGTGTCACCTGGACAGTATATATGGATTGGAGTGAGTCAGTGCTGAACTGTGACACACAGAATGGTTCCACAGTGCTGTGTGCAATGGATTTGTATCACTGAGATAGAACAATAAAAAAAAAACAGGGTTAGATATGGCGATAGCTGAACTACTAGTGCCAGCTAGCCAAGTGACAAAAATAATAAAATAAAATGTCTTCTAGCCCTTAGAAGGGCTGTTCTTTGTGGGTGATCCCTGCCTAACAGACAACTAAATGCAGGCCCTAACACTGTCCCTGAAAGGCAGCAGCTCTATCCCTAACGACATCCAGACGGCATCTGAGACGAGCACCGCGGCCAGTCGGTAGTATATTCCAGGGTCACTTGATCAGGCCAGCCAACCCCTGCTATCGACATGTAAGGGCCCCACATGATGCTGGGTGGTACGCAGAGTCTCCTGGCTTGTGATTGGCTGTGTTTTTAGGCGCCAAAAAAGCACGATGCGGAAGTTGCCATTTCCTCGAGTATGGCGAGATACTCGTCCGAGCTGCGAGTACTTACGAGTACCCTAATACTCGAACGAGTACCAAGCTCGGACGAGTATGCTCGCTCATCTCTACTCCTAAATATAGTCAAAAATCAGGAGATCTATCCTCCCCTAAAAACCGTACTGGGGGTAGGACAGAAGGGGGCTCTCCCAAGATTGATAAATACTTGAAAGTTTAAACAATTAAAACAAGGAATACCCCTAAAAATAACCAGAGGGAGAATACAAAAGGTATGAATCAAGATCTTTCAGGTGAAGGTACATCTGAGGAAGTTGTTCAGGGGGAATCTTTAACTGCGCTTTCCACTGAAGGGCCTGACTATAGCAAAGAGAACTCCAATATTTTAGGTGAAATCTTGTTATAGGCCAAGCGAACCAACGAGGCCCTATTGAACTTATCAACACAGATGGGGTCGGTTAAGACTGATATATGGCTGATCAGACATGATTTGGATAAAGTAAGAACAAACTTCTTGGAATTGGAGACATTGGTCTCGGATTTGAGATGTGAAGTGGAAGCTATGAAAAGCGATATCTCAGTCTTAAAGAAAGAAAGGGGTGTACTAAAGGGAAAAATTATAGATCTTGAAGATAGATCAAGATGTTGTGATATTAAGATACTTGGCCTTCCAGTTGGGGCCGAAGGTAATGACCCTGAGTCCTTTATTCATGCATGGCTACTTGATAGTTTGGGTAAGGACTATTTTTCCCCTTTTTTGGGGGTTGAGAGGGCTCATCGGTTGCATGCTTCTAAAAGACCTTCAGGAGCTTCTCCACCAATCATGATTGCTAAAATCCTCAGTTCTAAGGATAGGGACATAATTTTGAGAAGAGCGAGAGAGAAAACGAACTTACAATACATTGGCTGCAATTTTTTTTATCTATCCAGACTTCTCTAAAGATACACAGGAAAAAAGACGCAACTTCGTAGCAATTAAGAAAAGACTTGCTCAGGTGAATATTAAGTATTCCTTTTTATTCCCTGCTAGGCTTTGGATCATTTTCGAGCATAAGATCCATATTTTTGTTACATTGGAGGAAGTTGCGGAATGGATGGATACAAAAGGACTAAAATAAATTAAAGATCTAGAGGGAGGGTAGTGTGTGGGGTTAAGCGGAATGTTGGTGTGGGCACTAGGCGGGGGCTGGGGAGTAGCTCTGGTATAGAGTTCCCAGGTTATAGTTAGGCTAGAGACAAGTGAGGGGATGGGGGGTGGGGCTGATGAAGCGAGGGGAGTGAGTGAAGAGAATTTTTTATTTTTGACCTAGTA
This sequence comes from Rhinella marina, assembly GCA_900303285.1. Taxonomy (NCBI): domain Eukaryota; kingdom Metazoa; phylum Chordata; class Amphibia; order Anura; family Bufonidae; genus Rhinella; species Rhinella marina. The sequence continues at coordinate 40,163 of ONZH01022095.1, read as the reverse complement.
AGGCGGTTCAGTTAGTAGCTTGGAATGTACGTGGTATTGGCGATAAGGTTAAGAGATGCGCTATTTTTAATATGATACATAAACAACCCCCTGGTATAGTAGGCTTGATGGAAACGCATTTGACCAAAGATACTATACATCTTTTGAAGAAGAGCTGGGTAGGAGTTAACTATCATTCAGTTCACACAAGTTACTCCACAGGTGTCTCAGTACTGATACATCGGAAAATCGATTTTACATGTATATCTCAGCTCTGTGATATGGAGGGGAGATTTATATTCTTATTTGGCAGATTAAGGGGTATAAAATGCATCCTTGCATTTGTGTACATTCCCCCGCCATACTCTCTGTACATACTGGGTCAATTATTGTTGTTTATGGACCAAAAGGACAGTTGTGCTACTTTAATTGTGTTATGAACATATAAATGGATAGATACTCTAGTAGTGAGAGGAAAGGCCATTTTCCTAAATTTACCTCCCCACTAGCAAAGTTCTGCGAGGAAACAGGATTTGTTGATATTTGGAGGAATAGAAACGATAATGCTAAGGTTTATTCTTGTAGTAGTAGGACTGGTAACTCAATGTCCAGAATTGATATGGCACTTATCAATCGCCGATATGCTAGTTGTGTGACCAAGATGTGTTATGAACTGAGGTCGATCTCTGATCACTCTCCTGTGAGGTTAGAGATTGACTTTGGTTTGGATGGAGGGGTGGGAGTTGGCCGACGGATCAACCTGCATTGGTTACGTGTTATTGAAGATCACTTGTCCATTAAGGAAGAGATCGCCGCAATTTGGGAAATTAACAGGGGTTCCACTAAAATGGAATTTGTTTGGGACTCCATGAAGGCGTTCATCAGGGGTGTGTTAATAAAAAAGATTATTGCCTTGAAACTGGCTTTTGCCCATAGAGAGGAAAAGCTTAGGGAAGAGGTGAGGAAAAAAGAGTAGGATTATTATGAGTCCCAGGTTGAAGATAAAAGAATGGGTATGGTGGAAGCACAACTTAACCCCTTCCCGACCAGCGCCGTACATGTACGGCGCTGCGGGAAGTGACTTCCCGACCAGCGCCGTAGTGCTACGGCGCGCTGATCGGGCGGGTGCAGGAGCTGCGCCCGCCCGATTAGCGGCGGGGGTCCGGCTGTGCCCAGTAGCCGGACCCCTGATGTATGCACCAGCATCGGTGAAAACACCGATGCCGGTGCATTAACCCTTCATGTGCCGCGGTCAGCGCTGACCGCGGCACATGCGGTGGGAAGGGGTTGCCATCGGGTCCCCGCGCTGCTGTGACGGGGACCCGATGGCTGAGATAGCAGCCGAATGCCTTCCTTAGGCATCCGGCTGCTATCTACGGAAGCCTGTGAGATCCAGCCCCCTGGATCTCACAGGCAGTGTGCTGGAAGTGTATTACATTGAGTAATACACTTCCAGCCAATGCATTACAATACAGAAGTATTGTAATGCATTGTAAGGGGATCAGACCCCAAAAGTGAAAAAAAAGTGTAAAATAAGAAAGTTAAAAAAAGTGAAAAAAATAAAGTTTTACAAAAAAAAAAGTTTCAAGTTTCCCCCCCCCCCAAAAAAACGTCATTTTTACAAAATAATATAAAAAAAATTGTAAAAAATAGTGAAAAAAAAAAAATAGACATATTAGGTATCGCCGCGTCCGTATCGACCGGCTCTATAAAAATAGCACATGATCCACCCCGTCAGGTGCACGCAGTAAAAAAAAAAAAAAAAAAAACTGTGCCAAAACAGACATTTTTGGGTCACCTTGCCTTACAAAAAGTGTAATAGCAGGTGATCAAAAAAGCGTATGTACCCCAAAATGGTACCAATCAAACCGTCATCTTGTCCCGCAAAAAATGAGACCCTACCTAAGACAATCGCCTGAAAAATAAAAAAAATATGGCTCTCAGAAAATGGCAACACAAAAAGTATTTTATTTTGTTAAAAAATAAATCTAATGTGTAAAACTATCCAAAAATAAAAAAGTTAGACATATTGGGTATCGCCACGTCCGTAACAACCTGCTCTATAAAAATATTGCATGAGATGGCCCCCCAGGCGAATGCTGTAAAAATTTTTTTAAAAAAACTAAGCCAAAACAGACATTTTTTTCCTTTTTGTCTCACAAAAAGTGTAATAGCAGGCGATCAAAAAGGCGTATTTACCCCAAAATGGTACCAATCAAACCGTCATCTTGTCCTGCAAAAACGGTACCCTACCTGAGACAATCGCCTGAAAACTGAAAAAAATATGGCTCTTTGAAAATGGCAACACAAAAAAAAGATTTTATTCTGTTCTAAAATGCATCTAATGTGTAAAACTTTCCAAAAATAAAAAAGTTAGACATATTGGGTATCGTCGCGTCCGTAACAACCTGCTCTATAAAAATATTACATGAGATGGCCCCCCGGGTGAATGCTGCAAAAAAAAAAAAAAAAAACTATGCCAAAACAACCATTTTTTTTCCCTCTTGCCTCACAAAAAGTGTAATAGCAGGCGATCAAAAAGGTGTATTTACCCCAAAATGGTACCAATCAAACCGTCATCTTGTCCTGCAAAAACGGTACCCTACCTGAGACAATCGCCTGAAAACTGAAAAAAATATGGCTCTTTGAAAATGGCAACACAAAAAAAAGATTTTATTCTGTTCTAAAATGCATCTAATGTGTAAAACTTTCCAAAATAAAAAAGTTAGACATATTGGGTATCGTCGCGTCCGTAACAACCTGCTCTATAAAAATATTTCATGAGATAGCCCCCCAGGTGAATGTTGTAAAAAATTTTTTAAAAAAACCATGCCAAAACTGCTATTTTTTTCACCTTGACTCACAAAAACTGTAATACAAAGCGATCCAAAAGTCTTATGTACCCCAAAATGGTACCAATCAAACCGTCATCTCGTCCCGCAAAAAATGAGCCCCCACATAAGACAATAACTCAAAAAGTTAAAAATAAACGGCACCCGCAAACCAATCCATCAAAATCTGTTCTGCAAAATCCATATGGCGCTCCTTCTGTTTTGAGTCCTGCCATGTGCCCCCACAGCAGTTTGCCACCACATATGGGGTGTTGCCGTATTCAGGAGAAAATGGGGAACAAATTATGGGGTGCTTTTCTCCTGTTACCCCTTGTGAAAATGAAAAATTTGGGGCTAAAGCAACATTTTATTGGAAGAAATGAAACTTTTCATTTTCACAGCCTGGTGTTTCCAAATTCCGTAAAACGCTTAGGGGGTCAAAGTGGCCAGAACCCCCCTTAATATATTCTTTGAAGGGTGTAGTTTCCAAAATGGGGTCACTTTTTCAGGGTTTCCACTGAAGGGGTACGTCAGGGTCTCTCAATTACAAAATGGTGCCTAAAAACTATTCTAGCAAAATCTGCCTCCAAAATCCGTATGGCGCTGCTTTCCTTCTGACCACTGCCACAAACCCATAGAGACGTTTACCACTACATATGGGGTATTTCTGTAAACTGCAGAATCAGAGTAATGAGTATTGAGGTTTAGTTTGCTGTTAACCCTTGCTGTATTGCAAGAAAAAAATATTAACATGAATAATCTACCAAAAAAGTGAAATTTTGAAATTTCACCTCCATTTTCCTTTAATTCTTGTGGAACACCTGAAGGGTTAACAAAGTTTGTAACAGCAGTTTTTTATAACTTGAGGGGTGTAGTTTCTAAAATGGGGTCATTTATGGGGGGTTTCATTATGTAAGCCCCTCAAAATCACTTTATATCTGAATTGGTGTTTAAAAAAATGGTTTTGGAAAATTTGGTGAAAATTTGAAAAATGGCTTCTAAACTTCTAAGCCCTCTAACGTCCTAAAAAAGTAAAATTACATTTACAAAATGATGCCAACATAAAGTAGACATAAGGGGAATGTAAAATAATAACTATTTTTGGAGGTATTACTGTGTATTTTGAAAGTAGAGAAATTGAAATTTGGAAATTTGGAAATTTTTCCAAATTTTTGGTAAATTTGGGATTTTTTCATAAATAAGGGTGAAATATATTGACTCAAATTTATGACTGTCATGAAGTACGATGTGTCACAAGAAAACAATCTCAGAATGGCCTAGATAAGTAAAAGCGTTCCAAAGTTATTACCACATAAAGTGACACATGTCAGATTTGCAAAAAATGGCCCGGTCAGGAAGGTGAAAACAGGCCCGGGGTTGAAGGGGTTAAGTTTACTGACTTTATGTATGAAAAGGCTCAGCAAAAATTATTTTTTTTTAGGTTATAAAGGATATAGAGAATCTGGGAAACCGGGTAAGTTATTAACCTCTGTAGTCAGTAATCAGGGCCACATCTGTTATATCTGCCCTAAGATCATCACGGGGTGGTATTTCACAGGATCAGGAGGAGATTAGGGACATTTGTTACCGTTATTTTGAAGAACTATATAGGTCTGAATGTAAGGCAAGGGAGCAGGAAATAGAGGATTATCTTAAAGGTATTTAATTCCCTATGTTATCAGAGGAGCAGAGATGTGCTCTGGATGCGCCAATCTCTGTGAGGGAACTGCAGAGGGCAGGCTCGGACTGGCCCACAGGGGTACAGGTGAATCCCCCGGTGGGCCCCTGAGCAAGGTGGGCCCCTAGTCTCCTACCCCCTGCACAAGTGGCACATAACACAGTAGACTTACTGCACTACATATATATATATTCAGTGTACATCACCTCAACCAGCCTATGTTCATATAAAAAATGTGCTAAATTATGTATTATATTTGAATATATCCATACAGTGGGCCCCCAAAATAAATTTTACTGGTGGGCCCTAGGTACCCCAGTCCGACACTGGCAGAGGGCCTTGGAATATATTAAAGGTAATACTTCCCCAGGATCAGATGGTATACCATTTGAGGTGTATAGGAGATATAAGGATGTGTTATTGCCTTGTCTTTTCGAGGTTTTTAACGCATCGTTATGTGAGAATAAACTTCCGTGATCTATGTCTGAGGCCATTATTGTTCTGATTGGTAAAAAGGGCAAGGATTTATCAGAGGTCAGCGCATACAGACCCATCTCTTTACTAAATACTGATATTAAAATTATTGCCAAGGTTTTGTCTATCAGACTTAGTAAGGTAATAGAGAATATTATACACCCAGACCAGAGTGGTTTTATGTCAGGGAGAGGCACATACCATAATATAAGGTTACTTTTTTCAAATATGCAGGTGGGGGAGGGGGGGCTCCGCTCCATCCTGTCATTGGATGCCACTAAGGCCTTTGACAGGGTGGAGTGGGGCTTCCTCTGGGTGGTACTGAAGTGCTTTGGGTTTGGTGAACATTTTATTAATTTTGTGCGATTATTGTATACCAACCCGGTAGCTCGAATAAACGTAAATGGAATACTTACCCCCCCCCCAGTTGCATTGTTTAGGAGTATGCGACAGGGATTTACTCTTTCTCCATTATTATTTAATATTTTTCTAGAACCCTTAGCCTTAAAAATTAGGCAAGACACTGCTATAGCCAGTTTTGGTGATGAAGAGAGAGTAGGTAAGGTGTAGTTATACGACTAAGGGTTTTTGAGTCGATCAGACTCTTTTGAATATTTGGGGATAAAAGTGTCATCTTCATTAGATAGTTTTGTTCCTCTTAATATTACTCCCCTGATCAAAAAGATAAAATCTAAGCGAGCGGTTTGGTTAAAACTGCCATTATCAATGGCTGATAGGATTTCACTTATTAAAATGATCATTCTCCCTCAAATTTTATATATGTTTATGACCGCGCCTGTTTGGATTGACAACTGTACGTTTTCTCTCATCAACAGGCTACTAAGGGTACTTTCACACTAGCGTTTACAAATTCCGGTATTGAGCTCTGTCATAGGGGCTCAATACCGGAATAAAATGCTTCAGTTTTGTCCCCATTCATTGTCAATGGGGACAAAGCTGAACTGAAGAGAACGTAATGCTCCTAAATGCATTCCGTTCAGTTCTCTTCAGTCTCCAGACCAGAGAGCAAACCGCAGCATGCTGCGGTTTGCTCTCCGGTCTGGGCATCTGCACCAAGATGGATCCGGAATGACCCCTAATGCAAGTCAATGGGGACGGATCCGTTCGGTGCGACAAAATAGTAAAAGGATCTGTCCTCCATTGACTTTCAATGGAGTTCATGACGGATCCGTCACCTTGCACTTTTCCCACAGCTCTCTCCACCCTCCAGCAGGGGGCACTGTGGTGAATCTTACCTTCCCTTTCATTGTGCGCGCCATCCTCCTCCTCCTGTGGTGTCTGGAGCTGCTGGGACAGGTAAGAGACAGTCTGACACACGTGGGGCCGGAGCCTTTCACCCGCCGGATCCTTGCTGCCGCTAGTGTGAAAGTAGCCTTAGTGAGTTAATTTGGGGGAGAAAGTGTGTCAGAATGAAGATTGATTATCTTTATTATCCTGTTATTGCTGGAAGGCTTGGAGTGCCTTTTTTAAAGGCTACTATTTGTCCACTCAGTCTGACCCTGTGTTGAGAGCATTAGTTAATAAGTTGGCATATCCAGGCATTTTTGAACTGCTTGAGTCTGGTCAGCTGCATAGATGGGGGATCCCTGCCTGCCGTGTTATGACCAACCTGCTTGTTAAGGTGTGGGACAATTTGAGAAAACTATTAGGGATTTTTACTTCATTGGAGATCACACCAATTTGGGGGAATGTACACTTTAGTGAATTTTTGAATCTATCCCAGGATAGGTTCTGGTTTAGGTCAGGTTTAAGGTATATATGCCAGTTGTTTAGGGATGGGAATATGCTTACACATGAAGAGATTTTGAAATTAGAAGGGATCACAACAATTGATTGGCTGAGATATGGGCAGTTACACTCAGCTTATGTTTCTACTGGGAGGACAAGATTATTCACGGTCAAAATAATGATTTCATAAATTTAATAACTAAAGTAGGTGATTGGAAAAAGCTTTGATTAACGAATATATATAAAGGGTTGGTCGGGGATATGGCCGGCAAGGTGACCTTCCCTGGACAGCGGAGATGGTTAAAGGAGGAGGCTGGAACGACCGAGGTGATAGCCGAGGCCTTCAGGAATATGAGGGGTTCTAAAATTAATGCTAATTTCAGGCTGATACAGTACCATTTAATACATCAATTATATTTATCCCCGGCTAGTTTGGCGAAGATGTATGGGAGGTTTAATTCGAGCTGTCCCAGGGGAGATTTAGATTATGTAGACTTTCTTCATTTATGTTGGAGCTGCAGTTATTTACAGTCCTTCTGGCGGGAGGTTTATCGCGTTATAACAGAACTGGAATATAAAGTTGTCATCTAATCCTCAGACCGCTATCATTGGGGATATTGAGAGGCCACAGGGTCCGGCATACAAATATAGACTGATTCTCACTTTGCTTATGTTGGCCAGAGTCATCATAGCAAGGGGGTGGATGGCTAGAACCCCCCCACACAGTTTCGCAATATGCCTTCACAGTTTTTACAGGTGAAACAGGTTGGTTTAACACGTTTCACCTATTCGAATGTAATCATTATACAAATTAAGGTGTTTTTGCATGTTTGTTGCAGTTTTTAAGAGTGCAGTATGTACACCCACCCTCAATGTTTGGAAATGTTTGTTAGACCAGTTATTGCACTTTCTAATCAAAATTATCCATAATGATATCATGTTTAAGAAATTAAATAGTAATCTTACATAAATCAAAAGTACAAGTGAATACAAGAAACCTTGTAATATATCTTAGAGAAAATGCCTTTTGTTGTTGTTTCTTCGCCTCCTTTACTAAACTTAATTTTTCTCTGAAATGTGTGGGAAATCCATCCTGAGTGACGGAAAGGGGCTGCCTGCTCACTGAAAGATCAGATTACATCATCCCATAGAAGCCTATGGAAAGGGGATGTGGAGGGAGGAAGGGCAGAGAGTGCGAGAGATACAACACAGGAATGATTCAGCAACTAGTAGTAAGTGTTATATCTCATACAAAGTGCTTTATTCACACTATACTGCTTAATACTTCTTTATAATGCCCTTTATTGTGCCTCTGAGTAAGTGACAGAGAATTAGGGAGCAGAATGTGCTGTCTCCATCTCCCTGTATGTGGTCTGTGGGCAACAGCTTGTCTTCACCCCCAGTTGAGGAACAAATGAGAATTAGAAATGCAGCATGGAAAAGAGAAAACTGTTAAAATTTGCCAGATACATGTCATATAATGGTGAGATACAGTGCTAGCCCTAGATTTACAGTGCACACATATAGTAACTTAGGCTACTTTCACACTAGCGTTAGCACGGATCCGGCACCTAAAGGGTGCCGACGGATCCGTGCTAACGCTATACATGTGTGGAGCCGGAGCAGCGCTCCGGCCCCACACATGACACACAAAAACAACACACAGACATACATACAAACAAACATACAGACATACATACAAACATACAGACATACATACATACATACATACTCACATACTCCCGGGACGCCGGCAGAACGTCTTCACGCGCCTCCTGCGCGCAGTGATGACGATTCCCCACAGCGCCCTCTGCTGGGCGCAGTGGGGAAATGTCATCGCAGCGCGCAGGAGGCGCGTGAAGACGTTCTGCCGGCGTCCCGGGAGTATGTGAGTATGTATGTATGTATGTCTGTATGTTTGTATGTATGTCTGTATGTTTGTTTGTATGTCTGTGTGTATGTATGCATGTCTGTGTGTATGTATGCCGGATCCGGAATGACCCCCCATTGGAAATCAATGGAGGACAGATCCGGATTACTGGTGTGTCCACACCAAACGGATCCGTCCCCATTGACTTGCATTGGGGGTCATTCCGGATCCGTCTTGGTGCGGATGCCTGGACCGGAGAGCAAACCGCAGCATGCTGCGGTTTGTCCTCCGGTCTGAAGACGGAACGGAATGCTTTCAGGAGCATTCCGTTGTCTTCAGTTCAGTTTTGTCCCCATTGACAATGAATGGGGACAAAACTGAAGCGTTTTTTTCCGGTATTGAGCCCCTATAACGGAACTCAATACCGGAATTTAAAAACGCTAGTGTGAAAGTAGCCTTATTCTAAAAAGTTATCTAAAAATTTAAGTGTGCTTTAACCCCTTAGTGACCAGCCTGTTGTGGGCCTTAGTGACCAAGCCTTTTTTTTCTTTTTTCATCGTCGTGTTCCAAGAGCTATAACTTTTTCATTTTTCAGTCTATATAGTTGTAAAGGGCTTATTTTTTGTGGGACAAGTTTTAGTTTTTAATGGCGCCATTTTGGGGTACACATAACTTTCTGATTAACTTTTATTAACTCTTTCTGGGAGGGATATGGGAAAAACTGCAATACTGACACAGAGTTTTTACGCTATAAATTTTACAGCGTTCATTTTTTGGTATAAATTACAAAATATCTTTATTCTCTGGGTCAATACGATTACAGTGATACCAAATACATATAGTTCTTTTTGCGTTTTACTACTTTTTTGTGAAAAAAAAATCCTTTTTTAAAAGAAAAAAAATATTTTTGCATTGCAGCTTCCCAAGACCCATAACTTTTTTATTTTTCTTTCTATGGAGTTGTGTGAGGGCTTCATTTTTGTTTGACGACTTGTATTTTTCATTGGTATCCTTTTTAAGTAAATGACGCTTTTTGATCACTTGTTATTACGTTTTTTTGGTGGCAACTAAGAATAAATTAGCAATTCTGTCTTTTTTTTTCATTTTTTTTTTTTACGGCGTTCACCGTAAGGGATAATTTTGGTGATATTTAAGTAGTCCGGTGGAGATTTTTTTTTGCTATTTTTTTCATTGAAAAGCGTATTTTCAATGGAAAAAAGCATAATTTTTATAATGGGATTTTTTTATTGAATAAATGTGTTTTTTTTTGTTTTACTTTTTTTAACCACTTAATAGTCCCACAAAGGGACTATAAACAACAGTATTTTGATTGCTTTTAAAATGCAATGCATTATCCCTATAGTGCATTGCATTTTAATAGCAATCCTATTCGTACTTTGACTTTAACTACTCAAGGTTGGTCTGGGGCCTTCACAGGCCCCAGCCAGCCTTCCCACACATCAGCACCCCGCGATCGCATTTGCGAGGAAGACCGCTCCCTCTGTCAGCCCCTTACATGCAGCGGGCGCCATTGCCCGCGGCATGTAAAGTGTTAAACAGCCCTGATCGGCACTTCTGCCGGTTCGGGCTGTTAGAGCAGGGCCGCGGCTCTCATGTGAGAAAAAAAGCGGTGGCCCAGCCTAAGGCCCCTTAGTGACCGCCGTAAAAAGGCGTATCGGTGGTCACTAAGGGGTTAAAGACCAGTATTGGTAACATGTATAACTATCTCCTGTAAAAATAATGCAAGCTAAATATCTTTACGAAATGCATCACCTACATTTTATTACTGATTAAAACCAGATACTTATATATTTTTGTCTTGTCTTTTTTTGTTTTTAAACATTGTACATTTTTAAGTCAATTTTCTGCACACAACTATAGACCAACCATTTTTCCAGAGCTGTTGTTTCCAATATTCAGATATGATTTACAGCAGCCACATGGCCCATAAGACACCTGTAGTCAGGAGATGTTCATAATGTTCTAAGCATGATTTGTGACCTGTGCAGAGGTTGTTGTGAAGGAAGAGGAATGCTGTAACCAGGCCCTTTCACCCATGGTGGATCCTGTTTTATCAATACAGTTTCCTTAGATTTTATGCTGCCTGTGATGATAATGAGATACCTATTGGAAATTGATCAATACATAACAGGAAGTCTTAATCTCCTATAAGCCTCAGTGACGAGTGTGAAAACTTCGTCTTTTTTAGATAACAAATATAGATAAAATATAGATAAAAACATAAATAAAATACATTTAAAAAGTAATAATAATAAAATAAATGTAAAAACTTGTTTTAAAGAGGTTGTCCAGCTTTTTTTTAAAGTAATCTAGCTGATTGGTGGAGGTCAGACCATCGCTTAAAAAACCTGGACAACCCCTTTAAACAATAATTAATATTTTTGATTAAAGATTCCCTCTAACTGGTATTTGTATATGAGGAAGATCAATAATAAACAAAAATACTATTATCATCATCTTTATTAAGCCACATTTACTCTGCTGCTAATATTTATTTTAATGATGAATGATTAGTAAAGGTAACAGTAATAATTAGTAATAATTTCAGAATTCTCTTTTTGAAGTTATGGCTATTGGGGAGATTTCAAGTCCATTTAGTAATTGGCTGGATATGCTCTTTGCTATAGCAAAAGAACCGCTGATAATGGTGATTCGGAATGTCTTATTAAAAGGCATCAGTCATCAGATTTGTACCTATGAAACTGGCTGACCTGTTATGTGTGTGCCTGGCAGCTGAAGACATCCGTGTTTGTCCTATGTTCTTATATGCCCATATTGCTGAGAAAAAATAAGTTTTAATTTATGGAAATGAGCCTTTAGGAGCAATGTGGTGTTGTCATTACATCTAGAGGCTCTGCTCTCTCTGCAACTGCTGTGCCTCTTCACTTTGATTGACAGGGCTAGAAAGACATGAACACGTTTGCACTGCCAGGCCCTATCAAAGTGTTAAGGGCTCGGAAGTTGCAAAAATGCAGGTACATATGAACATGGGACCAACACAGATGCTTTCAGCTGCCAAGTGCACATGTAACAGGTCAGCCAGTTTCATAGATACAAATCTGCTGACAGATGCGCTATCAGGGATGTAGGTATGGTGTAAACTTTCTTTGTATGCTGACGATATTGTACTTTTTGTTGGTAATCCTCCTGTAGCTCTCCCAGTTGTTATAAGAAAATTTCATAAGCTTGGAATTGGTGTTTAATCAGGTCCTTTGATCAACTGGCAAAAATCAGTTTTGTTTTCGTTGGATGCTGGCACTTCCCTTTTGAAATAACTGATGAAAACACTGAACAGATATTTAGGGTTGGTATTGTCTAGGAGATGATCTGAAAGTAATCCCCTTGATCCATAGATTAAGGGGGGAAAATTAGGATATGGAAATGGCTTCCATTATTTTTTGCTTTTCGGGTGATGTTATGTAAAATGTTGTTCTCCCTCCTCAACTTTTTTTTTTGTCAAATAGTCCAGTGTGAATCCCCTGAAAGTGTCATTAACTGAATTGATTTGTAGGGGTAAATGTCCCATAATGGCTCTCTCACATGCACAGGTTCCAAGAGATAAAGGGGACTTGCTGTGACATCAGAGGAGAGGTGAGGAAGCCTTGGGAAGGGCAGCAGGCTTGGGCACTTCTCTGGTTCTGAAGACTAGTCAACCTCAAAGGCTAAGCTAAGTCGACGAGGTGGAACTACAGCCCAGCTAAATAGGGAGACTTACTAGCAACTTAACCAGGACCTGGGCAGGAGGAAATCATTAACTGAGGAAGGAAAGTTCTCGTCAATTCAATTCACACAAGGAGAGCAGGGCGACATACGTGCCTACCAGGAACAGCTAGACAGCATCACATTTTTTCTTCCCTATTTCTTCCCTCTCTCCCCTGTTTGCCAATCCAGTTCTGCTGCTCCAATGGTTCTTGATGTTCCCTGACTACCTCCTCAGCAGCCTTGTCTGAGGCAATTGATTTGGTGCTGCAGTCCCAAACTGCATCACAAACAACCCTGACAACATCACAATAACAGCATAGGAATAAAGACAGAGGCTATTGTTACATTATGGAAACAGAACAGAAAGCGACGTACTATTGTGACATCATTATAATAGAATACAGTTCACAAATGTAATGTTTATTGTGACATCATCACAAGACAACACCGTTTAGGGTTAATCACAAACTCTATCGTGATATCATTGATACAGAACACGGTGTAAGTTTATTGTGACATCATCAAAATAAAACACTGTGTACCAAGAAAACAGATGCCATTGTGATATCATCATACTAGAACACAGGTTGTGAGGACAAAATCAATCACGACACCACAGCATATAATTAATGCCTATAGAGATGAAAATAAATCAAGCCCTGCACTCTGTGTTCAAAAAGTCACAAAATAGGGCTTTTGCAACTTTTTGGGGTCACTGCGAAACACTTTTTGCATTTTTACACCACTACCTGCAGTTTTGAAAAGTGGCTGAGAAGTGAAGGTGTTAATGAATTTCACTGTAGATTTATTACTTGGGGGGGGAGGGGGTTGATGTGGAGACAAAAGAGTTAGGTTTAAAGATGTCAAATTTATCAAAGAATATAAAACATTTGTTAAATTTGGTGCAAAGTACGCCAACGCAGACTCAAGTAAAATGACTGCAAATATTACTTCCATGATTAATTCCACCATAGGCTACATTACTAGAATAAAACACAACTTCAGCATTAGAGGGAATCCATCACCTCCTTTATTGCTGAGGGCAGCATTAGGTAGTAACAGGCGCACTGATTTAGCCTTGCCTCTCCTGTGTGTGTACATAAAGTAGTTTTTAAGAAATGCACTGCAGTGCAGGAATCCTCCTATGAAGAAGGAGTCCCCATACTCATGAGCTTGATGAGATTGTTCCACCCACCGTAGTATTAGGGAGGAAGGGATCAATCATCTGTAGAAGGCCAATGGTGGTAGGAGCTATTCCCACAGTAAATTAACCACAATACGGCAAATTTTTTGTGCTGATTATGTTTCTAAGTATATTTATAGCCTCATGGAGCTCTGTTTTTCTGATATAGAGCTCTGGGTATCTTGTTAGGGCCTCATGCACACGACCGGATCCACAAAATACGGGTGCTGTCTGTGTTGCAGCTGCATTTTTTGCAGACTCATTGACTTCAATGGCTCAGTAGTCTGCATTTTGCGGATGTGTATAGGACATATTATATCTTTGTGTAGATGGATGAGGAAAGCACACAGATAATCTGTGTGCTTTACGCATCTGTAAGTCCATTCTGCAAAAAGATAAAATAGGTCTGCAAAATGCAGACCATGGATAAATAAATAAATGTGGACAGCATTCGTATTCTGCGATCTGTGATTTGGAGACCGCAAAATGCGTATGGTCATATGTACAGATGAACAAAGTTTTTGAAAATTCAATTCGGCTGCTTTGCTAAATTTTACAAAAAAAATTAGCTTTGTGACTAATTACTTTGTCACAAAGCGCAATTTTTTTTGTAAGTAGCAGGTGCAATGACAGGGAGCTGCGTATGCCCTACTCCCCATCATTGTACCACTCAGATGCTGCGTTCATACATGATTGCGACATCTGAGAGTACAGTGAATACATGGTAAAATTAAAATTAAATCATACTTACTGCCTCCATTTGCTCAAGACTGGTCGGTCGCCGCTTTATTGCTTGAAGATATTGTGCGAAATCTCACGTGGCCCGAGATGATGTCATCATGATTTCGGCCGAGATCTTCAATTAAGATGGCAGCGGCCGGCCTGATGTGAGCAAATGGAGGAGGTGTATGATTTTTTTTTTTTTTTAGGAAGGAAGGAGTGATCTCCCAAGAACCCAACAGCCCTTCTAAGGGCTACAAGACATTTTTTTTGTCTCCTGGCTTGGCTGGCTGGCACTAGTAGTGCAGCTATCGCCATATATAACCCTTTTTTTTTATTATTGTTATATCTCAGTGATACAAATCCATTTCACACAGCTGCGTGGAACCATTCTGTGTGTCACAGTTCAGCTGTCCACTCACTACAATCGGTATTTTCTGTCCAGGTGACACTTTCTGTAAGTCACTTAATCCAACAAGGTCTTTTGCTCTCACGTATATAGCTTGATCACAAAAATCTCTGTGCGACATTTGTCTGGGTCGCAGTTAAAATAGCCACCGTCAGCAGGGTGTGAGTTAGGTCTACGATAGTTTCTGCACGTCACGTTCCAAAAAAAACAAAACTAGAAAAAAAAAATATAAAAAAAATATATATATAAAAAAAATAGTTTTTTTGTTGTTTTAGCTCAGTGATACGAATCCATTTCACACAGCTGCGTGGAACCATTCTGTGTGTCACAGTTCAGCTGTCCACTCACTACAATCGGTATTTTCTGTCCAGGTAACACTTTCTGTACGTCACTTAATCCAACAAGGTCTTTTGCTCTCACGTATATAGCTTGATCACAAAAATCTCTGTGCGACATTTGTCTGGGTTGCAGTCAAAATAGCCACCGTCAGCAGGGTGTGAGTTAGGTCTACGATAGTTTCTGCATGTCACGTTCCAAAAAAAACAAAACTAGAAAAAAAAATATAAAAAAATATATATATATATAAAAAAATAGTTTTTTTGTTGTTTTAGCTCAGTGATACGAATCCATTTCACACAGCTGCGTGGAACCATTCTGTGTGTCACAGTTCAGCTGTCCACTCACTACAATCGGTATTTTCTGTCCAGGTAACACTTTCTGTACGTCACTTAATCCAACAAGGTCTTTTGCTCTCACGTATATAGCTTGATCACAAAAATCTCTGTGCGACATTTGTCTGGGTCGCAGTCAAAATAGCCACCGTCAGCAGGGTGTGAGTTAGGTCTACGATAGTTTCTGCACGTCACGTTCCAAAAAAAAACAAAACTAAAAAAAACATATAAAAAAAAATATATATATTAAAAAAATAGTTTTTTTGTTGTTTTAGCTCAGTGATATGAATCCATTTCACACAGCTGCGTGGAACCATTCTGTGTGTCACAGTTCAGCTGTCCACTCACTACAATCGGTATTTTCTGTCCAAGTAACACTTTCTGTACGTCACTTAATCCAACAAGGTCTTTTGCTCTCACGTATATAGCTTGATCACAAAAATCTCTGTGTGACATTTGTCTGGGTCACAGTCAAAATAGCCACCGTCAGCAGGGTGTGAGTTAGGTCTACGATAGTTTCTGCACGTCACGTTCCAAAAAAACAAAACTAAAAAAAAAAAATATAAAAAAAAAAAATATATAAAAAAAATAGTTTTTTTGTTGTTTTAGCTCAGTGATACGAATCCATTTCACACAGCTGCGTGGAACCATTCTGTGTGTCACAGTTCAGCTGTCCACTCACTACAATCGGCATTTTCTGTCCAGGTAACACTTTCTGTACTTTACTTAATCCAACAAGGTCTTTTGCTCTCACGTATATAGCTTGATCACAAAAATCTCTGTGCGACATTTGTCTGGGTCGCAGTCAAAATAGCCACCGTCAGCAGGGTGTGAGTTAGGTCTACGATAGTTTCTGCACGTCACGTTAAAAAAACAAAACTAAAAAAAACATATAAAAAAAAATATATATATTAAAAAAAATAGTTTTTTTGTTGTTTTAGCTCAGTGATACGAATCCATTTCACACAGCTGCGTGGAACCATTCTGTGTGTCACAGTTCAGCTGTCCACTCACTACAATCGGTATTTTCTGTCCAGGTGACACTTTCTGTACGTCACTTAATCCAACAAGGTCTTTTGCTCTCACGTATATAGCTTGATCACAAAAATCTCTGTGCGACATTTGTCTGGGTTGCAGTCAAAATAGCCACCGTCAGCAGGGTGTGAGTTAGGTCTACGATAGTTTCTGCACGTCACGTTAAAAAAACAAAACTAAAAAAAACATATAAAAAAAATATATATATATTAAAAAAATAGTTTTTTTGTTGTTTTAGCTCAGTGATATGAATCCATTTCACACAGCTGCGTGGAACCATTCTGTGTGTCACAGTTCAGCTGTCCACTCACTACAATCGGTATTTTCTGTCCAAGTAACACTTTCTGTACGTCACTTAATCCAACAAGGTCTTTTGCTCTCACGTATATAGCTTGATCACAAAAATCTCTGTGTGACATTTGTCTGGGTCACAGTCAAAATAGCCACCGTCAGCAGGGTGTGAGTTAGGTCTACGATAGTTTCTGCACGTCACATTCCAAAAAAACAAAACTAAAAAAAAAATATATAAAAAAAAAATATATAAAAAAAATAGTTTTTTTGTTGTTTTAGCTCAGTGATACGAATCCATTTCACACAGCTGCGTGGAACCATTCTGTGTGTCACAGTTCAGCTGTCCACTCACTACAATCGGCATTTTCTGTCCAGGTAACACTTTCTGTACTTTACTTAATCCAACAAGGTCTTTTGCTCTCACGTATATAGCTTGATCACAAAAATCTCTGTGCGACATTTGTCTGGGTCGCAGTCAAAATAGCCACCGTCAGCAGGGTGTGAGTTAGGTCTACGATAGTTTCTGCACGTCACGTTCCAAAAAAAACAAAACTAAAAAAAAATATTTAAAAAAAATATATATATAAAAATAGTTTTTTTGTTGTTTTAGCTCAGTGATACGAATCCATTTCACACAGCTGCATGGAACCATTCTGTGTGTCACAGTTCAGCTGTCCACTCACTACAATCGGTATTTTCTGTCCAGGTGACACTTTCTGTACGTCACTTAATCCAACAAGGTCTTTTGCTCTCACGTATATAGCTTGATCACAAAAATCTCTGTGCGACATTTGTCTGGGTTGCAGTCAAAATAGCCACCGTCAGCAGGGTGTGAGTTAGGTCTACGATAGTTTCTGCACGTCACGTTAAAAAAACAAAACTAAAAAAACATATAAAAAAATATATATATATATTAAAAAAAATAGTTTTTTTGTTGTTTTAGCTCAGTGATATGAATCCATTTCACACAGCTGCGTGGAACCATTCTGTGTGTCACAGTTCAGCTGTCCACTCACTACAATCGGTATTTTCTGTCCAAGTAACACTTTCTGTACGTCACTTAATCCAACAAGGTCTTTTGCTCTCACGTATATAGCTTGATCACAAAAATCTCTGTGTGACATTTGTCTGGGTCACAGTCAAAATAGCCACCGTCAGCAGGGTGCGAGTTAGGTCTACGATAGTTTCTGCACGTCACGTTCCAAAAAAACAAAACTAAAAAAAAAATATAAAAAAAAATATATAAAAAAAATAGTTTTTTTGTTGTTTTAGCTCAGTGATACGAATCCATTTCACACAGCTGCGTGGAACCATTCTGTGTGTCACAGTTCAGCTGTCCACTCACTACAATCGGCATTTTCTGTCCAGGTAACACTTTCTGTACTTTACTTAATCCAACAAGGTCTTTTGCTCTCACGTATATAGCTTGATCACAAAAATCTCTGTGCGACATTTGTCTGGGTCGCAGTCAAAATAGCCACCGTCAGCAGGGTGTGAGTTAGGTCTACGATAGTTTCTGCACGTCACGTTCCAAAAAAAACAAAACTAAAAAAAAATATTTAAAAAAAATATATATATAAAAATAGTTTTTTTGTTGTTTTAGCTCAGTGATACGAATCCATTTCACACAGCTGCGTGGAACCATTCTGTGTGTCACAGTTCAGCTGTCCACTCACTACAATCGGTATTTTCTGTCCAGGTGACACTTTCTGTACGTCACTTAATCCAACAAGGTCTTTTGCTCTCACGTATATAGCTTGATCACAAAAATCTCTGTGCGACATTTGTCTGGGTTGCAGTCAAAATAGCCACCGTCAGCAGGGTGTGAGTTAGGTCTACGATAGTTTCTGCACGTCACGTTAAAAAAACAAAACTAAAAAAAACATATAAAAAAATATATATATTAAAAAAATAGTTTTTTTGTTGTTTTAGCTCAGTGATATGAATCCATTTCACACAGCTGCGTGGAACCATTCTGTGTGTCACAGTTCAGCTGTCCACTCACTACAATCGGTATTTTCTGTCCAGGTGACACTTTCTGTACGTCACTTAATCCAACAAGGTCTTTTGCTCTCACGTATATAGCTTGATCACAAAAATCTCTGTGCGACATTTGTCTGGGTCGCAGTCAAAATAGCCACCGTCAGCAGGGTGTGAGTTAGGTCTACGATAGTTTCTGCACGTCACGTTCCAAAAAAAAACAAAACTAAAAAAAACATATAAAAAAAAATATTTAAAAAAAATAGTTTTTTTGTTGTTTTAGCTCAGTGATACGAATCCATTTCACACAGCTGCGTGGAACCATTCTGTGTGTCACAGTTCAGCTGTCCACTCACTACAATCAGTATTTTCTGTCCAGTTGACACTTTCTGTACGTCACTTAATCCAACAAGGTCTTTTGCTCTCACGTATATAGCTTGATCACAAAAATCTCTGTGCGACATTTGTCTGGGTCGCAGTCAAAATAGCCACCGTCAGCAGGGTGTGAGTTAGGTCTACGATAGTTTCTGCACGTCACGTTAAAAAAAAAAAAACTAAAAAAAATATAAAAATATATATATATATATATATATATATATATAAAAAATTGTTTCTTTGTTGTTTTAGCTCAGTGATATGAATACATTTCACACAGCTGCGTGGAACCATTCTGTGTGTCACAGTTCAGCTGTCCACTCACTACAATCGGTATTTTCTGTCCAGTTGACACATTCTGTACATCACTTAATTAAACCAGACTGAACAAGTTTGTGGGTTTCAGTACAGCAGGCCCATTTATTATTTTTTTTTATATAATACACTTATATACAGAAAATGTTGAACCCCAGGGCTAAGGGTCGAGGACGAGGGCGTGGGCGTGGGCATTCAATTACTGCATGGGGCAGAGGCCATGGTCCTGGGCAGGGTGAGACAGTACCTGCTGATGAGGGAGCAGGGGAACGCCGCAGAGCTACACTCCCTAGCTTCATGTCTCAACTTACAGGGACACGTGGTAGAGGACTGTTGAAACCACAACAGTGCGAACAGCTGATGTCGTGGATTGCGGACAATGCTTCAAGTAATTTGTCCACCAGTCAGTCTTCCACGCAGTCCACCCACGTTACCCAAGGGAGCACTCCTCTGGCTCCTCCACCTCAACCTCCTTCCCCCCAATCTGCCCCCTCCCAGGAAAATTTGGAATGCGATCCGGCATACTCTCAAGAATTGTTTTCTGGACCCTTCCCAGAGTCACAAACCACTTCTCAGGTTGCTGCTAACCTCGTTCCCGATGCCCAAGTTTTCCAACTGTCGCAGTCTGTGGGTGATGATGATGATGATGACAATGTTGACTTAGTGGAAGAACTTTGTAAAGAGGTGTCGGACGATGAGGAGACACGGTTGTCAGACAGTGGTGAAGTTGTTGTCA
Source organism: Rhinella marina (assembly GCA_900303285.1). Lineage (NCBI taxonomy): Eukaryota > Metazoa > Chordata > Amphibia > Anura > Bufonidae > Rhinella > Rhinella marina. Next base: position 20,144 of record ONZH01022095.1, on the reverse strand, counting down.
GGGCAGGAAGTCCGAGGGGGGAGCAGACTGACGGGGAGCAGACTGAGGAATCGGAGGATGACGAGGTGACTGACCCAAGCTGGGTTGATAAGCCGAGTGAAGACAGTGCTTCTGAGGCGGAGGCGAGTGCTGCACCAGAACAGGTTGGAAGAGGCAGTGGTGTGGCCAGAGGGAGAAGCAGGGCCAGTGCTGGTGCATCAGCAGCAACTGTTTCACTTAGTGAAGCTCCCGTGGCGAGGTCTAGATGTTCGCAAGTCTGGAGGTTCTTTAAAGAAAGTGAGGATGACCGACAGACTGTGGTGTGCAACCTGTGCCACACCAGGATCAGCAGGGGTGCCACCACTACTAGCCTAACCACCACCAGCATGCGCAGGCATATGAGTGCTAAACACCCCACTCAATGGAACCAAGGCCGTTCACCACCTACTGCGGGTCACTCCACTGCTCCTTCCCCTGTGTCACTCGCTGCCTCTGCTAGTCAATCCCCTGCCCAGGACCCCAGCACAAGCGCCTCCTGCCGGAAAACCACACCTTCGCCTCCACGATCCTCCACAGTGTCCACCAATGTGTCCCAGCGCAGCGTTCAGCTGTCTTTACAGCAGACGCTGGAGCGCAAGAGGAAATACAGTTCCACCCACCCACATGCCCAAGCCCTCAATGTCCACATCTCCAAATTGCTGAGCCTGGAGATGCTGCCCTATAGGCTGGTAGAGACCGAGGCCTTTCGCAATCTCATGGCGGTGGCTGCCCCCCGGTATTTGGTCCCCAGCCGCCACTATTTTTCCCGATGTGCCGTCCCATCCCTACACCAGCACGTGTCACAGAACATCATCCGTGCCCTGACCAACGCTGTTTCTGAGTAGGTCCACCTAACCACGGACACGCCCAAGAGCTGTTACAGGGCATCACGGCGCAGACCGATGTGTGGCTGGCACCGCTGAACCTCAAGCCAGGCATGGTTGTGTGTGACAACGGGCGTAACCTGGTGGTGGCTCTGCAACTCGGCAGACTGACACATGTGCCATGCCTGGCCCACGTGTTCAATCTAATAGTTCAGCAGTTCCTCAAGACATACCCCAATCTGTCTGATTTGCTCACCAAGGTGCGCCGCATCTGTGCGCATTTCCGCAAGTCTAGCACAGATGCTGCCACTCTCAGGGCAGCGCAGCGCCGCCTACAACTGCCCGCTCACCGACTGTTGTGCGACGTGCCCACGAGATGGAATTCGACATTAAACATGTTATCCAGAGTTTACCAGCAGCGCAGAGCGATTGTAGACTGCCAGATGTCAACTTCCACCAGAACTGGTAGTCAGGTCACTCAGATTCCTCAAGTCTACAATGAGGAGTGGACGTGGATGTCTGATATCTGCCAGGTGTTGACCAACTTTGAGGAGTCAACACAGATGGTCAGCGGCGATGCCGCCATTATCAGCCTCACCATCCCGCTGCTTTGCCTGTTGAAAAACTCACTGCTCAGCATGAAGTCGGATGCTTTGCGCTTGTCACAAGAGACGGTGGAGGAAGATACGTCGCTTGATAGCCAGAGCACCCTCCGGTCTGTTTCTCAGCGCGTATCGGAGGAGGGGGATGGGGATGAGGATGAGGAAGAAGAGGAGGAGAATGTCGGCGAGACAGAAGAGGGTACCAGTGCTCAGTCCTTAACTCTTGAGCGTGTATGGGCTGAAGAGGAGGACTTGGAACAGGAGGAGGAGGAGGAGGAAATGGAGAGTCAGGCCAGTGAGGAGAGGGAATTCTTACGTGCTGGGACTCTGGCGCACATGGCAGACTTCATGTTAGGCTGCCTATCCCGTGACCCTCGTGTTAGAAGCATTTTTTCAAACACCGATTACTGGGTGTTCACTCTCCTGGACCCACGGTACAAGCAGAACCTTTCCACTCTCATCCCTGCAGAGGAAAGGAGTATGAGAGTGAATAGATATCAACAGGTCCTGGTGCACAAGCTGAAACAATCCTTCCCATCTGACGCCGCTAGCGGCAGAGGGCATGGTTCTGTGGGCCAAGTAGCGGGGGAGAGTAGGCGAGCAGGCAGCTTGTCCAGTACTGGCAGGGGAACGCTCTCCAAGGCCTTTGCCAGTTTTATGTCACCCCAGCAAGACACTGTCACCTGTCCCCAGTCTAGGCAGAGTAGTGGGGAGCTGTACAGAAAGATGGTGAGGGAGTACCTAGCTGACCATACCAATGTCCGTAGCGATCACTCTGCTCTATACAACTACTGGGTTTCAAAGCTGGGCACGTGGCCTGAACTGGCGCTGTACGCCTTGGAGGTGCTGGCCTGCCCTGCCGCTAGCGTGCTGTCAGCGCGGGTATTCAGTGCAGCTTGTGGCGTCATCACCGATAAGCGTACACGCCTGTCAACTGACAGCGCTGACAGGCTGACGCTTATTAAAATGAACAAAGCCTGGATTTCACTGGAATTCAAATCTCCTCCGGGGGAAAGCAGCTAAAGATTAACATTACTTATGTATCCGATTCCTCTTCTCTACTCCTCCTACTCCTCCTCCTCCTCCATGTCGTCTTTGCCTAACGCTGACCAAAAAAACACCATTTTTTAGAGGTCCAATTGGCACTCTTTTACCAAAATTTTTCAGGAGGGCCCCCTACAGGCCCTCTCTTCAAACAATTTTTCCGGAGGTCCACCTACAGGCCCTCTGTCCAAACAATTTTTCCGGAGGTCCACCTACAGGCCCTCTGTCCAAACAATTTTTCCGGAGGTCCACCTACAGGCCCTCTGTCCAAACAATTTTTCCGGAGGTCCACCTACAGGCCCTCTGTCCAAACAATTTTTCCGGAGGTCCACCTACAGGCCCTCTGTCCAAACAATTTTTCCGGAGGTCCACCTACAGGCCCTCTCTCCAAACAATTTTTCCGGAGGTCCACCTACAGGCCCTCTCTCCAAACAATTTTTCCGGAGGTCCACCTATAGGCCCTCTCTCCAAACAATTTTTTCGGAGGTCCACCTACAGGCACTCTCTCCAAACAATTTTTCCGGAGGTCCACCTACAGGCCCTCTCTCCAAACAATTTTTCCGGAGGTCCACCTACAGGCCCTCTCTCCAAACAATTTACGTCTTTTTCCTATCTTTCTCTCTCTCCAAACTATTTTTCCGGATAGCTGCCATATACGGTATTAAACTGAGTAGTATACATAGAAGACATACCACACTTGATAAATCTCATAATTTACGACTGTACTGGTTGATGCTAAATTTTTAAGTTGGGGTCCTGCGTCGTTATTCTAACTATATCCGGCTGTTGTCACCACCACACACGCTAGCCCAGGGGGCACTCCTCTGGCTCTTCCAGCTCAACCTCCTTCCCCCCAGCCTGCCCCCCACCTACAGGCCCTCGCTCCAAACAATTTACCCGGATAGGGGACGTATTAGATATACTGATTTTTGTTGGTTCCTCTTTTAATTGGCTCCTGACCTGTGATAGGCAGAGCATGGACTCGTCCCCTTAGCTGCAGTAGAAAAGACACTCCCCTGGCCAGAGCAAGCTGTTTTTCCTTTTCCGTGTTCGAAAAATCCATGAAATATATGGTCCCAAGATAGGGGACATATACGATTTTAAACTGAGAAGAATCGATACCACACATGCCCCACTAGGAGAATTTGGGGTAATGGTGGGATTAGGCAGCCTCAGAGGAACCCCTGCTGTTTCCTGTCCATTTCCGTGGTGTTTCCATCATTTTCTGAGGTTTCCAGGTTTTCACCCAGCCTTCCCTAGGCAGAGCCTTGGTCCACTGCAAAAAATGCTCGAGTCTCCCATTGACTTCAATGGGGTTCGTTATTCGAAACGAGCACCCGAGCATCGGGAAAAGTTCGACTCGAATAACGAGCACCCGAGCATTTTAGTGCTCGCTCATCTCTAGTCAAGACTTTTTGACCCCTATTTTTCCAGAACTCAGTATTGCTTCAAAGACATTTTACCAGACATGTTCCTGAAAGGTGTCCTATTGCTCCTCTAGATACATCATTGGACGAATAATAAAAGAATCTCTCTAATTTCAAACAACCCAACCTAAAATGAACAGTTGTCATATATTAGTAAATTAGAATTTTAACTAGAAGCTAAAGCTGTACCACATTTTACCTTTAAATGTGCTAGAGTGCCCTGCAAAAACCATCCATAAATACATGTATTTTTCTGTTTCTTAGTTTGCATGTAGGCACCTGAACAGAAAATATCATTGTGATAAGTGTATGGTGTATCAGATAGTGTAGGCTCCACTCTGTAGAAGCCACCTTGATATTTGTAGATAAGCCCTGCATAATTTTGATCAAAAATGCACAAAGAGCTTTCATGTATTGTAAGTATAGCAGTAATGCAATGTTTCCAGTGGCTGGAGCAGGGTGCTGCTACATATAGTGTTTGATTTTGCGTGTCAGTCATGGTAGCTCCTGTACTTTATCTGATATCGATTGGACGTGCTCTTCTAACTTTGTTTTTATAACAAAAAGGAGAAAATATATGACCTGGATTGCACATCCCCAAAGTATGCCCTTTGATCACTAGTGCTTCTCAGCAAAAATACATGGCTTCTCAGCGCAATTTACAGCGCACCGCCCCCTAACTAGAGGCATTGGTGTGCAATTTGATCAAACAGCATAAGCCCACTCACCACGTCAAGGTTGCCTCTCGGAGTGGGACCTACTCTAAAATGATGCAGCACTGCGCAGCGACCCCAAGACGCCGCTCCAGCAGGCGGCGGGGCCCAGTCGCCAGACAGCACCTCGCAGCCTGCCGAAACCCCAGCACTGGGCCCCGCCAACCCGCCAGAGCGGAGACAAAAAAGCCACCACGCAGCACCGCACCATATGAACGGCTGTCTAGACCAGGTGCACCTACCAAACGGCACCCCAGCCGCCGCGGAACCACAACCCCCAGCAAGCCCAGGCAGTCTGCAGCCAACTGAGCCCACAAAGAGCCGCAGTCCCACAGCAAGCCAGGAGCCGCCGGACGAGCACCACAGGCCCAGCACAGCCTGTCCGTGCTTCCAGGAACTCCAACTGAAAGCTGGCAGGTCCATTCACACTCATATGCAGTCTTCTGCTAATTAAAAACACCTACGCTGGGTGGGAGGAGTGCTGATACCAGATATAGAAATACAAATGTAACAAAAAGGAGAAAATATATGACCTGGATCGCACATCCCCAAAGTATGCCCTTTGATCACTAGTGCTTCTCAGCAAAAATACATGGCTTCTCAGCGCAATTTACAGCGCACCGCCCCCTAACTAGAGGCATTGGTGTGCAATTTGATCAAACAGCATAAGCCCACTCACCACGTCAAGGTTGCCTCTCGGAGTGGGACCTACTCTAAAATGATGCAGCACTGCGCAGCGACCCCAAGATGCCGCTCCAGCGGGCGGCGGGGCCCAGTCGCCAGACAGCACCTCGCAGCCTGACGAAACCCCAGCACTGGGCCCCGCCAACCCGCCAGAGCGGAGACAAAAAAGCCACCACTCAGCACCGCACCATATGAACGGCTGACTAGACCAGGTGCACCTACCAAACGGCACCCCAGCCGCCGCGGAACCACAACCCCCAGCAAGCCCAGGCAGTCTGCAGCCAACTGAGCCCACAAAGAGCCGCAGCCCCACAGCAAGCCAGGAGCCGCCGGACGAGCACCACAGGCCCAGCACAGCCTGTCCGTGCTTCCAGGAACTCCAACTGAAAGCTGGCAGGTCCATTCACACTCATATGCAGTCTTCTGCTAATTAAAAACACCTACGCTGGGTGGGAGGAGTGCTGATACCAGATATAGAAATACAAATGTAACAAAAAGGAGAAAATATATGACCTGGATCGCACATCCCCAAAGTATGCCCTTTGATCACTAGTGCTTCTCAGCAAAAATACATGGCTTCTCAGCGCAATTTACAGCGCACCGCCCCCTAACTAGAGGCATTGGTGTGCAATTTGATCAAACAGCATAAGCCCACTCACCACGTCAAGGTTGCCTCTCGGAGTGGGACCTACTCTAAAATGATGCAGCACTGCGCAGCGACCCCAAGACGCCGCTCCAGCAGGCGGCGGGGCCCAGTCGCCAGACAGCACCTCGCAGCCTGACGAAAACAGACAGCCGTTCATATGGTGCGGTGCTGCGTGGTGGCTTTTTTGTCTCCGCTCTGGCGGGTTGGCGGGACCCAGTGCTGGGGTTTCGTCAGGCTGCGAGGTGCTGTCTGGCGACTGGGCCCCGCCGCCCGCTGGAGCGGCGTCGTGGGGTCGCTGCGCAGTGCTGCATCGTTTTAGAGTAGGTCCCACTCTGAGAGGCAACCTTGACGTGGTGAGTGGGCTTATGCTGTTTGATCAAATTGCACACCAATGCCTCTAGTTAGGGGGCGGTGCGCTGTAAATTGCGCTGAGAAGCCATATATTTTTGCTGAGAAGCACTAGTGATCAAAGGGCATACTTTGGGGATGTGCGATCCAGGCCATATATTTTCTCCTTTTTGTTAACTTTGTTTTTAGCATTGTACAGTTGGGATATTGGCTGCTTCCATTTGGACCATGCACCCATGCTCATGTAAGGCTTTTAAATGGCCCATAGTATAGCATGGATCCTGAATTTTGTAGACCTAGACTGAGAAGAGGCAAATTTGATAGTGTAGGTTCCCGTTTACAGAAGCCACCTTGCTGTTGGTAGAATGGCCTAACACAATTTTAATAAAAAATGTGTTCAAAAAGCTTGTAATTTTCATGTATAGTAAGTATAACAGTAATGTAATTCAGATCAATCCATGTTTCCAGTGTTTGGATGTATCTTTGTGCATGAAGAAGTGTGCTGCTACATATAATATTTGTTTGCTTTTACATGTATTTTTCGGTGGGGTCTCTTATTTTGCACATGGGCACCTAACCTGAAAATATGATTGTGATAATTTTATAGGAGAAAAGAGATGGTGTCATTACTTTACATGCATGTGTTGCCTCCGATGGTTGGATTTCTGGTCACGTAAAATTTTTTGGGCAAAGTATGAGCTCTGTAGGACTCTGAAAGCATCATACTGAGAAGCAGAGAAGTTACAGTGAGCTATTTCATTGTTTGCCTGCACAAGCAAATTGGTATGTAGCCCTTCTGAAAGAGGCTGCTGTTCAGTGAGATGCTAGGGATTGTCTGCTGGTGTGAAAATGGATTTTTAAAGAATAGATCTGTGCAAGAAACGTTCTTAGTTTGGAGCGATAAAATGAGGTATAAATGGAGGTGTGAAGAGAGATGGAAGCAAATCAAAGAATGACCTCAGGAGTAATTGGAAATGAGTGGACTTAGGTGATTTCTCTGTGTGTTGCACCGCCATGTTTCCAGACACCTCTGCATGACATTTTTTCTAATGAAGGACTATATTATACTTTTAAACAAAGACGATCCAGGATTTCATTTGATGCTAGTCATATTTGCTGCAACACAGCTGCTCTATAGGCACAGATACAATAAATGCGTTTAATGATAAACCTCAATAAAATAATAACTTTATCACGTCTGATCTTGTTGATAAATCAGGACTTGTTGATAAATCTAGATCCTATCTAAAATGATGGTTGGACAGACTTGTGCATATCCTACAGTGCTTAATTAATTCGGCTCAGGTAGGCTTTGTCAATGGCAGACCAGTAGTTTCCAACATTAGGAAGGTCTTATTGGCATTGGACAGGGTCTCACTTCCTGTGTCTCCTGGGAAATCACCTGCTCCGGTCACTATTGACGCTGAAAAAGCCTTTGATTGTGTGTGGTAAGAGTGGCTGGAGCAGGTGCTCGATGCTATGGGCTTTTCTGGACCATTGAGGGTATTTTTTAAAGGGGCTTTATAATAGTCCACAAGCCATAGTATACAAGCTAGGTTTCTTATCTGTCCCTTTCCCTCTTCATAAAGGGACTTGACAGGGGGTGCCCCTTATCGACTCTGTTCTTTAATAGTTCTCTTGAGCTTTTTGCTAGTTTTCAGAAGAATAACTGGGTTTTTAGTGGCATTCACTTCACCAATAAAACAATATACTGTATACTGCTTTGTTTTCTAAAAGCATACTTATAATTGTCTCAGATGCTATTGAGGATACTTCTATTGGGATCTATAGGATGGGAAGGAAGGGAATCAAAGGTTTAGGAATACCTATAGCAAAAAATATTTTAAAATACTTGGATGTTAATATAGGTCTTTCTCCCTATAATTACCAAAATATTACAGGACCTAAACACCATCTACTGAACATGATGTGCATTTTAAAATGACTTTATCCGCTGCAAACTGTTCCAATAATATATACCGCTATCCAATCTAGTAATATCATATTTTTAATGTTTTTGAGGGCGGGAAAGTGCCTGGGTATCTCTTATCAGAAATTGATGGCTTCTAGGGAGAAGGGAGGTTTAAATCTTCCAGTTTACAATTTGACACACTTTATTAGCTCATGTTAAAGATTGGGTGAAAGGCTCCAGCCGACAGGACTTTGGTTTCCGTCCAGCATAACGGAAACCAGACGGATCCGTTATGCTTTCCCATAGGCTTCCATTATGATCAAAACGGAATGCCTCTTAAAGGTGTCCATTTTGATCTCCGTCCTATGGATTCCGTTATTTTCCGTTATAACGATGTTTTAATGGAAAGCTAGAACGGAATCCCTAACGGTGATGTGAACAAGCCCTAACATGGTCCATAAAAAAATTCAATTATCTTTTTGAATCTCTAAATACCTGCCTCTGTGGAATCACCTGGAATGTCCTAGGTGGAGGGAGAATACGTTATTTGTGGAATAGAGGCAGAATGGCCTATTACTGGTAAAACATCTTTTGCATCATTCAGAACCTAGATGGTATGCCAGAGATAAACTGATCTATGCAAAAAGCTTAAACCCTGGACAATGGTTTCAATGTCACCAGATTGAGGGTTTTTTTCTTGTCTTGTCTCATTAACATGAGACAAGAAGTTGTCCAGAATAAGATGCTTTTAATCTTTTTGTATCTCCTTCCAAACCCGATTGACACATTGCCCCAAATGTCATCAGGACAGTGTGGACTTATCCCATTGCCTATGGGAGTGCAGATCAGTGTGCTCCTTTTGGAATAAAGTACGTTCCTTTATCATCGATTGGGGATACCAAATACCTGAGCTCCCCCTTGTCCTATTAATTTAATTTTTACGATGTAGAGGGCAGTGATAGATATGTTAGACATAGACATCTTCCTAAAATGTTTCATATTATAAGTTTGGTGGCCAAACATTGTCTTTCACAGGGCTGCAACCTTCTGTAACCATGTTAGATTCAGTATTGGACCAACTAAAGAGTCTAAAAATATCTAAGAAAAGCCTTTTAAAGGTTAACCTCCTATATTGATGACAATATCAGATTGGCAAGGGTCCAACTCCAGAAACCCCTGCCGATCACACTGTTTGAAGAGGTAGCATTGCTCGTGCAAACCGTTTGAAATTACCTGCAAACTTTATCCTTTTCAGCACAAAGGAAGGTAATTACAACTGCTTATCCCGTTCAAATGAATGTATTGTAAGTACACTGCACCATCGCTTCAAAGGAGATGGCATGCAGTTAATTTTGACGTAGAAGCAGAGCTCACAAACATCACCTACAAACAGCTGATAGGAAGAGGTGCTGGGAATCAGATTCCTCATAGATCTGATACTGATACTTGATGTCAGAAACTTCAAGAATCTCAAACTTTAAATCTCTTTCAGACAATTTAAAGGCAATGTATAGGTCTTGACGGCTTTTGTTTCTCCTTGTGAAGAGCACCAGAGTTGGCTTAGGGAATCTTATAGGCCAAGCAATGCTGCCTGGGTCTTCCTAGAGAAAGAAAGCTGTCACATTGGTGCTACCTAGCGGACATAGCTGCTAGGCTTGAGTGAATTGACCTTCAGATCATAGATCTAAAGTTGATTCTTTCAAATACTTCAATTTTAATGCTGTTTCTCACCAGAAGTAGGCTTTGGTACAGTGGTCCAGCCAGTACCAAAGCCAACTTCGAATTGCTCTTTTAAATTGTTTTTAAATACACAGATATGAATACAGTAGTAATTCACCAAAGTCTTGCGTAACTTCGGGCGAGATGAAGTTTGGTTCCACGGAACCAATACATTTAACAAAAAACTGCATTAAAATCGAAGTATTTGAACAAATCGACTTCAGATCTATTTCGCTCAAGCCTAGTAGGTACCCTATAGTTAATGTGAAGATATTTGACAAACCAAGAACCTTCTCCAAAGGGAACCTATCTGCAGACAGCACGGTACTGATGAGGAACAAAAACACCATTGTCTTCAGATAGGTCCCCTTTTTCTTTTGGACAAGGCTCATAATTTGGCCAATATCTTTAGTTGTGTTGCAAGACCGGTTAAAAGTTCAGATATTAACTACAGGGCAACTATCAACACACACTAAATAGACAGCTAATCTGCATATACTGTAGGTAATTTTTGAGCAGATGTATAAATTGACGCTCTTGGGCCAGAATGCAAAATCTGTCCACTTACCATGTGTTATTTATGATACTGGTGTCTTCTTAGTAGACAGAAGGCCTATAGGCCCTGGAGTGAATGAAACATCTGTACTTCTTATAGTTACCTTCATGTTTCTGAGTATGATATGTACTATGTATTGTAATAACAGACAAGGTAATTTGACAAGATCAATGACATATTTTCAATAGATCTACTTACACTCATTGACAAAAAAAAATTAAATAATGCACTCAGAAATCTCAGATTGCGGCAAAACTTGGAATGCAGTTATTTCTCAGGCAAATATGTCAATGATTACATGATCACTAGCAGCTCAGCGATATGTACAGGATATCCTGCAGTTACATGTGTTGGCCCTCATGGCAAAGCTTCCAAATGGCAGGTTCAGCAGGATAATGCTCGCCCACACAGAGCAAGGGTTTCCTAGGAATGAGTCTGAGTCAGACACTTCTTGGCCTGCTCAGTCGCTAGATTTATCACCAATCAAGAATTTATGGGACCAGCTAGGATACCAGCTTTGGCAGCCTTGGAGTGAGCAGGATCTACAGGCATAGTAGCTTCAACATATGTGGGCAAATTTGCCACAAGATCCCAGTCACAGTCTTTAACAACTCATAAAACATTAAATCAGCTTAAATCAATGCTCATTTCAGACAAGAAATATAATACATGAAAGGAGGGAAATGGCAGCTATTGTTTCAAAGTCATCATCAATTATTGATAAAAAGTCAAGTGTCAGCAGTGATGAAAATGATGAAAACGAGTCTAACACCAAAGAAAAGGAATGATTAAAACTAAACATTTTTAAAAAAAGTATCATGTTTTATATATACTGTAACTTCTCACATTATTACAGATAAAATGGTAAATTAAATGGATACTTAGTGAAATTTGAGCACTTAATGTATACAGTTCATTGTGAGGTGTCAGTTATTTATGCGATCATTGGGTCAGCTGTTGGGGATGAGTGTTTGTACGCTTGTTCATTGGGTGATTCAGGCACCAAAAGTCATTGTTTTTAGACAGCAGATTGTCCTGTATAACAGGGATCTGCAACCAGACGAATAGAGAGTTGCAATCACTCACGATCACTAGTCCCCATACAGTAGAGGTGATTGCTGCATGTAAATGCAGCTTTATCTCCACTGACGATCAGACAATTGTTGGGAATGTGGATCTTAGCAGACAAATATCAGCTCTGCAGTGAGACTCTGGAGACTGTATTCCCCCATAAATTGATCTTATATGTCACTTACAGAAGAAATCTGCAATAAAAAGATGTAATGTTAATATGCCCCCAAAGGTCTTGTATGATGTATGGGGACCATGTGCAAAATAAAAAATAAAGGCAAAAACAAAGTAAATAAAAAAAAAATAAAAGAGAACAACATCACTAGCCTGCAATGTAACTGAAAGGGGGCACAATTTAAAAAAGTATTTTAGTTGCACCTGTCCTACTCAAAAAATGAAAAGGACATAGAAAACAGATTCTTTTGCACCTTTTTTAAATTTACATTATCTGGGTTATAAATATAACAAAACAAAAGTAAAATAAATCGATATGACATACAAATGAATCACCCAAATAAAAGAAAAAAATTAATATGTGTTTGGTCATGAACAGGGGAAAATTAATTGAACACTACTCTGGCCATTTTTTTTATGAGCGTTTTTCCGGATGGAATTCTTTAGTCACACAATATTTTTTCAGATTTTTTTTTTTCCCTATAGAGATGTCTATAGGAAAACCTCTAAAAAGGCACTACATTCAGAGCATGCTGTGATTAAAAAAGAAAGCCAAGAGAACAAAAATTATTAGGAATCTGTCTTAAAATGCCCCTACAAAATACCAGGATGTGTAGGGTGTTTCAGAATTTCCTACTAGTTAGCATGAAACATTTGATAGCTTTTTCTACTAAAAAAAAGCAATAAAAAGGTGGTGTCCACTTTCACAACATGTAATTTAGGGCTCACGCACACGACTTATGTATTTTGTGGTCCACAAAAAACAGATCCGCAAAAAAAACAGATGCCATCCATGTGCATTCCGCATTTTGCAGAACAGAACAGCTGGCCCCTAATAGAAAAGTCCTATCCTTGTCCGTAATGCAGACACGGAAACATACGGACATAAAGAAGTGGAATCCTTACGGAGTAACTTCCTTTTTTTTTGGACCCATTGAAATGAATGGTTCCGCATACAGTCCGCAAAAAACGGAACAGACACGGAAAGAAAATACGTTCGTGTGCATGAGCCCATAGTCAGTATTTTGCATCAGTATTTGTAAACAAAAACTATTTGTGGGTCAAAAGCGTTGTAATTGGTACAAATCTTTTCATTGTACCTTTTTCTCTTTGTAGATTCCATTTATGATTTTTGCTAATACTGCTTGCAAGAAACTGACCAAAATAGGAATGTGCTGCAAAGTTTTATTGCTGAGCTCTTGGTGCAGTTTTGGCAAGGGTGGCACATAAAAGAAAATTCACAAAGTATTCTCCATTTGGAATAATGTTTATTGTTGTTAACAGGTCTTGTAAAAAAAAAAAAAGAGCAGTTTTAGGTGATTATTAAAGTCTACCTAAACTTAGGTACACTTTATTAAAACCTACAGTAAATATGCTTAAAATAATATTTCTAAAGTACTTTAGAAGGGTTTTCCAGGATTTAACTACTGATGACCTGATCAGTATCTGATCGCTGGAGTTCCGACACCCATTCCGACATTGCAGCTCAACCTCATTGAATTGAATAGGGCTGAGCTGCTTCTAGGGCTCGTGACCGATGACTGTGTCATTACTTGGTCAAAGAAAAGCAGAGAGAAGGCTGCTGCGCTACTGCCAGTACTGCTGCATTTTCAAACAGCTTATCAGGTAGGGATAGGTCATCGGTATCGGTATAAAAATCTCAGAAAACCTCTTTAATTATTATTATTATTATTATTATTATTTTCATTCAAAATAAGCACCTGAAATTCAGGTGCCTATTTCGCTTTAGAAATCGTTATCCCATACAGTGCTTTGTATGGGTGGATGGATTGGATTGGATTCCCCTGTGGATGTACAAAGCACTGTAGAAGTGCAGCATCTTGCTCGCATTATATTGCAAAGTGCAAAAATTTTCTTGTTATGTCATGTATACATTTGCTGTATTTTCTGTATGCACATGCTAATTACAGGCCATATTTTCAGCCACCACTAGATAGGGCTGATGTCACCCTCTATATAAGGAGAGGAATATTCTAGGGCCAGTCTGAGTTGAGTAAGTGTGGTCAAAGTTGCTTGCAGCCTAGTAGGGGCTAGAGAAAGGAAGCACAAGAATATAGCTGACAGGCCAGCTTTTCCTGGACCTGGATCCACCCAGGATAGAGCCAGAACATCTCCAAAGTGGACCAGAGAGGTGTAGAAAAAGATCAATGTTATTGGCTTTATTGACTCTACAGCATGCTCCACACAGTTTGACCCCTATGTATACCTCTACATCCCAAGGCGGATGAGTGGATTAGCAACCTGTCCAAAGAATGTAGCAGAAGTGTATGCCTGGCACAGAGAGGAACACCCTTATTGGTGTAAGATATTGCTTGAAGTGAAGTATTACACCCCACATCTGGAAGCTAAGGTACAAGTCTGTTAGAAAAGTACAGATTAACAAAGACTACTTCAACTACTTTAAAGAGACACCTTTTGGCCCATGATAACCTGTGCAGCTATGAGAACTGCTTTGTTTTTTTAAAATGTGTCTGTCAATTCTGTGTGTGACCTTTAGCCTTTTTTTGAGTGTGAGGCAGGTATACTTCTCTACTCTACTAATATATGACATAATAATCTTGATCCAGGAGGTGGAGGTCCGTGTGGAAGAGAAGGTGGGAGTGGCAGCGTAGGCAGAAGAGGCAGACTTGGCAATGTAGGTGGAGGAGGTAGCCAACAATTTATTCTTATTTTATTTTTGGTGTGTGAAGGCTCCAGAACATTGGGAAATAGCAAAGAAAATGCACAAAGTGCACTTGAGTATAACAATGGCTGGGTACTCCCGCTATACCTGTCTACTCTGCCAATATAAGACATAATAATCTTGAGCCAGGAGGTGGAGGTCCAGGTGGAGGAGGAGGCAGACGTGGCGTTGTAGGCGGAAGAGGCAGATGAGGTGGACATGGCTGTGTAGACGAAAGGGGCGGAGGAGGTAGACAACATTATTTTTTTCTTTTAGATTGTGTGTTTTTTTCTGTTTGTGGAGGACCCAAAACATTGGGAAATAGCAAAGAGAATGCACAAAGTGCCCAAAGTTGCACAAAGTAGCACAGGCACTGCAGCATGTAGTCGCTCATTTGTGCTAGGCTGCCTAGAGGCAACAACAAGCTGTCCTCAGTGGGAAGTGTATAGTCTATATCTTTTGTATCCCTCCAGCCACGCTCCAGTGATGCCCATGAGCTGATTTGGGTGCCACCCTGCTGTGAATGCGGATCCTCCTCCTCATCATCCTCCAAAACTGTGCCCTGGTTGGACAGTTGCGTACCTGGCCACTGTTGGTGTAGGAACCCACCCACTGAGCCACCTGTGGACGACTGGCCTGATAACCATGGGAATGATCTTTGTTCCTCCTCATCTTCCTCCTGTGCCACATCCTCAACCATCATCACCCGAGTTTTCACCCGTTGTTGCACACCACCAGGTCGGGCTTGAGGCTCAGCAGCACCAACAACTCATCAGTCTGTTTTTCCATGCCTACCCACAGCTTCGGTGTGGTGTGGGTTTTTCCCCCAAACATATGAGTTTCAGAACAGCCTGCTGTTATTTCCCCCTGGCTCTGCTGAATTTGGTGGTGCAGGTGTTGCAGTGACATGATAAGGAGGCGGTAGAGGAGGAACAGGAGGAGGAAGCGGAGTAGAAGGAGGATGCAACGAGAAACGTCCAGCAATCCTCGGTGACGGTAGGACTTGCGCCAAATTGCTTTCCGCCTCCGGCCCAGCCGCCACTACATTTACCCAGTGGGCATTTAGAGAGATATAACATTCCTGCCCTTGCTTACTGGTCCACGTATCTCTGGTTATGTGTACCTTGCCACTGATGGCATTGCGCAGCACACACTTGATTTTTTTCTGCCACTTGTTCATGCAGGGCATGAACGGCGGCTGGGAAGCAGGTACCATGGGACAGCCATAGTCATTACATTTTTAAAACTCTTTATCTCTGCCAGACAGAACGGCAGCATTTCAAAGGCCAGGAATTTTGAAATGCTGGCATTCAGGGCCAGGGCTCTCATTTGGGTAGGGGGTACTTCCTATTTATCTCCAGTGTTTAGGGAATAGACAGCTGAATGCTTCCATGGGACAGTGTGGAGATGTTCGGTGACACTGCTGGTGGTGGTGTTGCTGTCACATTCTCACTTTGCATGGTGCCAGGTGGCCATGTCGCTCCAGAGAAGGAGGCCAAGACTGCAGCAGAAAAGGAAGCAGGAGGAGCCTTATATCTTTTGTGGTTTTTCAGTGGTCCTCCCACGTCCTCATCCTCAAACATAAGTGGTTGGGTGCACTCAATCTCTTCCACTTATGGGGCAGTGCTAGGTGGATTGCCCACAGAAACCCCGCCAGCAGAGTCATCAAAAAGCATTAGTGACTGCTGCATGACTTGGGGTTCAGTAGGGGTTGAAGTATAAGACAGATGCCTGTGGGCTGCCAGTGCTAACTCTGCGCTTTCAGCAGGGGACCAGGTGGAAGACAATGTGAAGGAACTGGAGGCACTGTCAACCATTCATATATACTTCCACCTATATATATTTGTTCCGGCCTCTTCATTTATTGAGCGATATTTGGGCCTAAAAAATGCCGCAAAACCACCTGTCGCCTGTTTGCACCAGAGGAAGGGGTTTCATTTGGGCCTGTAGCTGGCACAGATCAACTATGTCCTCTCCCTACAGCAGGAGCTCCACCACCACCACCAAAAGTAGTACCACGGCTACATCCTCTAGTCGATGCTCCTCTAATTTTTTATGGTCATTCACCAAACTGGCTGACAGATGAACAATTGTATTTCTGTGTCACGGATGCAAATGAAGTGTTTTGCACCCCAAAAATGGCTATAGGTCACCGACACAATTAGCAGACTGATTTACTCTACTATTACAGTAAGAAGGATGCAACAGTGGACTTGGGAACCTCAAAAAATGGCTTTATGTCACTGACAAAATTAACGGACTGATTAACTCTGCTACTACAGTAAGACACATTTTACAGACTGATTTACTCTCCTATTACAGTTAGACAGACGAAAATGTGTTGTGAAAAAAAATGCAATGTGTCACTAACAATTAACAAACTGATAAAATCTCCCAGTACAGTTACAAGGATAAAAATGTAGTGCTATAAAAAAAAAATTGCTTTGTTTCACCGACACAATTAACAGACTGATTTACTCTCCTATTACAGTTAGGGCCCATTCAGACAGACGTAGTGCTTTACTGGTCCGCAATTTGCGAATCCGCAAAACTTGGATACCGGACGTGTGCATTCCGCAATTTGCGAAACTGCAGAACGGAACCACTGATTCAGACACCACACGGTGTGCTGTCCGCATCTTTTGCGTTCCCATTGACATTAATGGATCTGCCCCCTTTCCGCAAAAATGTGGAACAGGTGCGGAACAAAACATATGGCCGCCTGAATGAGCCCTTAGACAGATAAAAATGCAGTGTTATTTAAAAAAAAAATGCTTTATGTCACCAACACAATTAACAGACTGATTTACTCTGCTATTACAGTAAGACGGATGAAAATGCGGTGTTATAAAAAATAAAAATTGCTTTGTGTCACCGACAAAATTAACAGACTGATTAAATCTCCTAGTACAGTTAGATGGATGAAAATGCAGTTATTAAAAAACAAATTGCTTTGTGTCACCAACGCAATTAACAGACTAATTAAACTTCCTGTTATTGCTTTATGTCACAGACACAATTCACAGACTGATTAACTGTTTTATAACAGTAAGATGGATGAAAATGCTTATTTTTTAACCTGAATAATGACTTTAGGTCAACCACAGAATGAACAGCCCAATTAAGTATTGTATTGTTGTGTCACTGGTGCAAAGGAGTAGTATTGCACCGACCAAAAATGACTACAGCTCATCCTCAGACTGAAAAGCACGATTAAGTATTGTATTTCTGTGTCACTAGTGCAAAGGTGTTGTATTGCACCCACATAAATGCCTACAGGTCATCCACAGACTTCTTAAAAAAAATAAAAGCCTAACACTGTCTCAGTGCAGCAGCGTACTGTCCCTACACTAGTCAGAGCAGAATGGCAGTGCTCCACGTGATCCAGCATTTATGCGCTGAAGCCTTTCAACAAGCTTTATTTTAACTCCAAACAATGAACACGGACTTTCGCGCCAATGTCCCTGTTCGGGTACCCTGACACCACAATGTTTGATACGAACCCGAACACTACGGTCTGGGTTCACTAATCCCTACTCATGATCCAAAGCACATCATAACCTCTGTAAAACATGGTGAATTCAGTGTGATGGCATGGTCTTGCATGGCTTCCAAAAGCACTGAGTAACTAATGTTTATTGATGATGTGACTGAAGACAGAAGCAGCCAGATGAATTTTCAAATGTACAGGGATAGACTTTGTGCTCATTTTCAATCAAATGCAGCAAGGTTGAATGGACAGCACTTCACAGTACAAAAGGAAAATGACTAGAGTTGAGCGAACGTGCTCGTTACAAGCACGTTCGCTCAACTCTAAAAATGACCCAAAACATACTGCGAAAGCAAACCAGGAGTTTTTTAATGCAAAGAAGTGGAATATTCTGCTATGGACGAGTCAGTCACCAAAACTCAATCTGACTGGACATGCATTTCACTTGCTTAAGGAATAACTTAAGGCAGAAAGACCCACAAACAAGCAACAACTGATGACAGCTGCAGTAAAGGCCTGGCAAAGCATCACAAAGGAGGAGACCTAGTGTTTGGTGATGTTCATGGGTTTCAGACTTCAGGAAGTCATTGTCTGCAAAGAATTATCTACAAAGTATTAAAAATAAACATTTTATTTATAGTTACGTTAATTTGTGCCCCTGAATTGAGGAGGCTTTGTAGAAAAATGGTTGCAATTCCTAAATGTTTCACAGGATATTTATGTTCAACCCCTTGAATTAAACATGAAAGACTTTACTTCAATTGCATCTTAGTTGTTTAATTTCAAATCCAATTGTATCACTGTCCAAATATTTCTGATGAAAATAAATATATTTTTTTTAAGTTTAAAGTAAATTTTGCATTTCATTTGGAAATC
The DNA here is from genome assembly GCA_900303285.1 of Rhinella marina. Lineage (NCBI taxonomy): Eukaryota > Metazoa > Chordata > Amphibia > Anura > Bufonidae > Rhinella > Rhinella marina. Next base: position 1,357 of record ONZH01022095.1, on the reverse strand, counting down.
AAGGTCCTCTTGCCTTGAGGAAGAGTGGAGAGGCACACAATCTGAGTTGCTTAAGGTCCAGTGTGAAGTTTCCCCAATCAGTGGTAGTTTGGGGAGTCATATCATCTGCTAGGGTTGGTCAGCTCTGTGATGAAGTCCAAAGTTGGAGCTGCCGTCTATTAGGAAATTTTAGGGCACTTCATGCTTCCATCTGCTGATGGAGATGCTGATTTCATTTTCCAGCAGGACTTGGCACCTGTCCACACTGCCAAAAGTACAAATACCTGGTTTAATAACCAAGGTATCACTGTGCTTGATTGGCAGCAAACTCACCTGACCTAAACTTCATAGAGAATCTATGGGGTATTGTCAAGAGGAAGAGGAGAGACACCAGACCCAACAATGCAGATGAGCTGACGGCCACTATTAAAGCAACCCAGGCTTCCAAAATACCTTAGAAGTGCCACAAGCTGATTGATTCCTGGCCATGCCACCATGCCCCGACTAAGTAATTTTCTGAGACTTTCTGAGACTTTTGCTTTTTCATTAGCTGTAAGCCATAATCATCTACATTTAAAGAAACGAATCGTTGAAATAAATCATTCTGTGTATAATTAATCTATATCATATAGGAGTTTCACTTTTTGAATTGAATTACTAAAATAGATTAACTTTTTAATGATATTCTTATTTATTGAGATGCACCTGTACTGTAAACTGTCACGTACCAGGAACCAGACCAGCCCTCCGCGTCATGTGACAAGGGTTGCCCAAGCCCTTCAGGCCGATTCACCTCACACGCTGCTACTCCCTGCGCCAGGCCGTAACTCGAGCATAAATCGCCACCTGAAGCCTGCAAGCACACCCACGTAATAACAATGAACTTTTGCCGCCGCCGCCACCACCTGTCTGTTACAAGGTCGACAGGACACTTCTGAGTGGTCCACTCGCCAGCAGACACACAAATGGTAATAATCCTCACGGAAAAACAACATCCAGCCTCAGACTGCACATACACTCTTCATGGAGCTAACAGGTTCTTAAGGTTACAAGACAAACCGTCAAACTTTTAGGTTTAATGTATGGAAATTGGACAGCACTTGGTTACAAAAAATGATTAACAGGAGACATACATAAATGGCAAACAATTGTAAAATAAAAAGGAGAAAACATAGAAAGTTCTGATACACAGCAGATGCGTTGTAAAAGTACTTCCTCCCAGGAGATTTGGCAGAGTAATGGTGCACAAACCAATTCGATTGGATCTCCCACTTTGTGACACTCAAATATCGCAGGGATTACATTTTTATGTCTTTCCTCAAGGGGCTGGCTTGAGGGCATTCTCCCTCACACACCTCTGACTCAGCCCCTCTGGCCC
>ONZH01022094.1:0-82879 GCA_900303285.1 Rhinella marina | reverse complement strand
GCTCTTATGCGATTTTTGGGGTTCACCAACTATTACCGAAAATTTATTAAGAACTATTCGACTATAGTTAAACCCTTAACTGACATGACTAAGAAAGGGACGGATGTCTCTGTGTGGTCTGATGCAGCATTGCAAGCCTTCTCTGCTGTAAAGGAGTGCTTTTCCTCTGCCCCTATATTGGTGCAGCCAGATGTGTCACAACCTTTCATTGTGGAGGTTGACGCATCCGATGTGGGGTAGGAGCTGTGTTATCACAAGGCCCGTCACCTGGTAAATGGCGCCCATGTGCTTTTTTTTCGAAGAAACTCTCTGTGGCGGAGAGAAATTATGATGTGGGTAACCGAGAGTTACTGGCCATTAAGTTGGCTTTTGAGGAATGGCGTCATTGGTTGGAAGGGGCGAATCATCCAATCACGGTATTCACTGATCACAAAAATCTGGCTTACCTGGAGTCGGCTAGACGACTTAATCCGAGGCAGGCCAGATGGTCTTTGTTCTTCACCAGATTCAATTTCATTGTCACATACCGTCCTGGGGTTAAGAATGTGAAGGCGGATGCCTTGTCACGTAGTTTTCCCGGGGGTGGTGATTTTGAAGATCCTAGCCCTATACTGTCTGAAGGAGTGGTGATATCCGCTCTTTACCCTGATCTTGAGGCTAAAGTGCTTGAGGCTCAGGGAGATGCGCCGGAGTCTTGCCCTCCCGGGAAGTTGTTTGTTCCTTCTGATTTGCGTTATAAGGTTTTTGAGGAGCATCATTCTTCGGTGCTTGCGGGACACCCTGGGAGTAAATCCACTGTCGACCTCATCTCTCGTAGATTCTGGTGGCCAGGTCTGCGTAAGTGTGTTGAGGAATATGTGTCAGCCTGTAGTGTCTGCGCACGCTCTAAGGTGACACATACTCGTCCTTCTGGACCCCTACTTCCATTACCCATCCCGTCCAGACCATGGACTCACCTATCCATGGACTTCATCACTGATCTGCCTGAGTCGTCTGGTAAGACAGTTATTCTGGTGGTTGTAGATCGTTTTAGTAAAATGGCGCACTTTATTGCATTACCCGGACTCCCCAATGCTAAAACTCTTGCACAAGTATTTGTTGACAATATTGTGAAACTTCATGGCATTCCCACTGACGTTGTCTCTGATCGTGGGACTCAGTTTGTGTCCAGATTCTGGAGGGCGTTCTGTACTCGGCTCGGGGTACAACTGTCTTTCTCTTCTGCCTTTCATCCCCAGACGAATGGACAAACTGAGCGTACCAATCAGAATCTGGAGACTTATTTGAGATGCTTTGTCTCTGAGAACCAGGAGGAGTGGTCCTCGTTTTTGTCTCTGGCTGAGTTTGCCATAAATAATCGCAGACAGGACTCCACTGGTAAGTCACCATTTTTTGGTGCATATGGCTTTCACCCGCAGTTTGGCACATTTTGTGGTTCTGATACTTCTGGTATTCCTGAGGAAGAACGTTTTTCGTCATCATTGTCTTCCATATGGCGAAAAATTCAAAGTAACTTGATAAATATGGGTAACAAGTACAAACGTGTGGCTGACAGGAGACGCATGAATGGTCCGGACCTAAATGTGGGTGATTCTGTGTGGCTGTCTACTAGGAACATTAAGTTGAAAGTTCCTTCATGGAAGTTGGGTCCAAGATTTATTGGCCCATATAAAATCACGGCCATTATTAATCCTGTAGCATTTCGTCTTGAACTTCCGCAGGCCCTGAAAATCCATAATGTGTTTCACAGATGTTTGTTGAAAAGGTATGTTGAACCTCTGGAGCCATCTCCCTTGCCACCCGCGCCTGTCTTGGTGGATGGTAATTTGGAATTTCAGATTGTCAAGATCATTGATTCTCGAGTTCTTCGTGGGACCCTTCAATATCTGGTTCATTGGAAGGGTTATGGTCCTGAGGAGAGGTCATGGGTACCGGCATCTGACGTGAATGCCAGTCGTTTGGTAAAAGCCTTTCACAGATGTCACCCTGATAAAGTTGGTCCTGGGTGCCCGGAGGTCACCCGTAAAAGGGGGGGTAATGTCACGAGTGGTCTTGCGTCTGGAATCAGACGTTCTGCGCGGCTTTCTAAGTGACAGGTTTGACAGGCTATTTCCTGTGGTTTGGGTGCTGTTCTCCACACCCCTTTCCCTCAGCTGTTGCCGCTGGGCAATTAGCTGTCTCCTACTTACCTCTTCCTCTCCCAGTATTCCTTGCGGTTTATATCTGCTACATACCTGTTGAGAGTGGTGTGGATCTCGGCTGAGATCCTGTTGCTGAGTTCTACTTAAAGTTAAGTGTTTTCCCTTCCTTTGGTTATTTCTGTTTGAGTCTCCTGTTCCTCCTTTCGCTTGGAGGAACAGGTTACTCTCTTGTGTCATTAGACTGCAGGGTGTTCTAGGGTTTACTCAGATTAGGTTCCTGTGTATGAGCTTTCCTACCACCCGGGTTAGTTCATACTGGTAGCCAGCTAGGGCCTAGTCTTAGGGTCCCCTGCAGGAGGTGACCAGTTCCCTGGTTTTGTCTGTTCCCATCCCTCATACGCTCGGTGTGGCTTTTCCCCCCACACCCGAGCGTGACAGCTGGCTGCCTGTACCGTGTACTGGTTATGGGTTTCCCCGTGTATGCTGTTTGTCGTTTGGGGTGTGCTGGCTGCAGCATTATGTTACTGGCTTGTTTTATGGTTCTTGCTTTGCCTGGTTCTGGTGGGGTTAACATTCCCTGGTCTGGGCCTGGGTGTGGTTTATCAGATACCCTCATAATGCAGCTATATCTAACTGTGAGCTGTGGGTCATGGGCAGGGCCGGTTTTAGACAAAATGTGGCCCTGGGCAAAATCAAAAGTGGGGCCCCAAATATTGTAATAATGTACTAACAACACAGTTACGTTCTGTCGATTCTGGCAATCCCTCACAGATTTACACCCCATGAAGCTCCTCACACAGTTCTTCACCCTCATGACCCTAGAATACACCACATGCCCCCTTTCCTCACAGCAATGAGTTCCCCTCACTCCCCCGGCATCTGAGAGAGTTAAAAACTGGAAGCGCGGGTTTCCTCTTCAGGCGCACTTTCCCCCAGCGGAGATTGGGGAAACCACCCTGTTCTATAAATAAGCTGCAGCCTGTACTAGGCTTCCAGGCTCATTGTTGGTATATCCCAGTTCAGGACACTAGATGGCAGCACTGAACTGTGATATAGTGATTTCTATGCAGACTAATAAGAGCAATTTACTGATGATTGTAAGTTGTGGTCCACTTGGGGGACTTAAGAAAAAGTAAAAAAAAAAAATAAAAAAAGTAAAAAAAGTTTTGAAAACACCTTAAAAATTAAAATCACCCCCATTCCCCCCCAAAAAAACACAAAATAAAAATAGCATTATGGGTATCGACGCATGCGAAAACGCGAAATTCACGTTTTTCTCATCACTTTATCTCCCAAGAAAATGTAATAAAAATTGATCAAGTCATACACACACCCAAAATGGTGCTGTCAAAAATGACAGATCGCCCGGCAAAAAATGAGCCCCCAGACATCTCCATAGAAATAACTCTAAAAAAGTTATGAGGGTCAGAATATCGCAATAATTTTTTAGGAAGTGAGTCCTAATGAACGGGTGCTGCTAGGTTTGCCACCTTTCCCAACAAAAAATACTGGTTACACAAGTTAAAAAGGTTGGTGTGGGTTAATACGGGTGTTATTTGATCATATTTTACGTAAAAAAAATTTTTCGCAATGAAATCAAACATTTGATTGTTGGGGAAACCCTATGTATTTAAGTTTTATTTGGCCTCTATTTTTAAGATGTTGCTGCAGGGATTTGAACTCCTAACCATCTACACTAAAGGCAAGAACCTTAAACACTGGGCTATAGAGCTCAATGCTAAGAAAGTGCTGAAAAACCTCATAGAGGTTTCTCTTCTATTAAAAAACCGCATAGAAGTTTCTATGGTATTATAGAAGAGAAACTTTTTCACAACCTACATAACGCGGAGCTCTATAGCCCAGTGGTTAAGGTTCCTGCCTGTAATGTAAAAGGTTGTAAGTTCAAATCCTCATAGAAGTTTTTCTTCCATAATACCATTTAGTTTGTCTGTACAGTATCATGTGTTTTTGGTTTGTTTCATGTTCCTGGGTTTGAGTCTAGTCTCATGCTTGTCTGGACCATTGGTGCTTGCTGCAGCATCTGTCTCTGCAGGTGAGTGACCCAGTGCACCAGGACCATCCTGGAGGTGCGGCCTGGTGAGACCCCAGCCAAGTCCATCCTCACCACCAGGGGCTCTGTGGAGAACAGGGCTCATTTAGTTCTGTCCTCTGGGTTTGGCCCCAAGTCAGACCAGTGCACCTGGTCAAGTTGTAGTTTCTGCCACTATATCCTTGCCTGCTTGTCCAGTGGTTACTGTCATGTTCATTTATGACATGTGTATTAAAGTATTCAGTTGGTGTTCCTGGTCTACTATCTGTCTCATCATGTTTGCGAGACATTCTGGAGGTTTGCCTGTCTTCTGGAACGTGACACTGACATTTAAAGCAGACCTGTCACAAAACAAACAGACTGAGGGCTCAAGCCCATGGTCGTATTATAGATTTGTTTTGTGCGGACATGCAATATGGCATCCATAGAATTCTATGGATCTATACTGTATCCTTGTATGTCTTTGATTACATATGCAGGCTCACATATTTTTTAATCCCAGTTTAGCTAGTAATCTGCCATGTTCCTCCGCCTGCCATTTTATGGAAGGTTTTAATACTGTACCGTATGGAGTGCCGACTGTTCTGTAACACAGGACCACAGCAGATCCATGCATTGCTATCCAAACCCTGTACATACTGGTCTGTGTATGAGGCCCAGGGAAAATGTCTTTCTTAGCAAACAAAAAGGATATATTTCCTGATTCCTGATATATTTCCTCAAACGAAATGTCACTGTCTACATTTGGATGTTAACATCACGGAGCAGATATTGTACAATTAAAAAGTACGCTGAATATAGCCTTAAATCTCAGTCTCAGTGCATCATTTTCCAAGTGGGAGGTGTGACTTAATCCAATGATGAAGGCTGGTATTTCTACAATCCCCTGAAGCTCTAATGCTTAGCATTCGCCTGATACAAGGAATGTAGGTCAATGCCAGCTGTTTGTTGAATATAGGTATTTACATTTTATCTCACTTTTAACACATTCCTCTTTGAGTCACACACTGAGTGAAAAATTGTATCTTCAGCCGATTAGACACAGAGTAGATTACAATTAAAATTAATTAATGGAATGGTATAATACAGGCTTCTCTGGGAAAAGAAAGGAATTAATGCACAGAACAAATCACAGTCATTTAACATGATAACAATAGGGTGTAGATTGACGGGGCCTAATATTTTCAAATGGCATTCTAAAAAATGCTTTTAACAATCTACAGTAGTATAAAAAAGTATCTGACCCCGTTCTAGATGTATTTTAATATCACATTTGATTTTTTTATACTAAATGTGTTCTACTTTTAAAAATGCACTACCAGTTACACATGTAACGGTGTTTCCTTCCATAACCACAAAGGTGATATGGAGGTGCTGTGGTCCCTAGGCAACTGTATGTCTAAGTATAGGGTTCTGACATTCTACAGCTGCCTAGACAAATTGGCCATTACTTTTATACTCCTGATGATGGCCACATTCATAATTAGAGGGTTAAATAACAAAGTTTCTGAATTACCATTACATTTCTTTTCTGTATTTATTGCATAATTGCATCCAAAACTCAAATCACCAATGTGAAAAGTAACTACCCCTTTTCTCACGTTTAGTCTATGGACATCTGAAAGTAATAACATTTCTATTGTGGTGCCTCTAAACTACTCTATTTGGTCTTCTAAAAGTTTTGGTTTGGAGGGACCTTTCCCTGTTAAGTGTAATTAAATTCCACTCACTATGTAGTTCTAGAATTAGAAGCACATTAAGCAAACAACTGCTTTTATAGCTGCACATCTGATTTTCATATTAGTGTTGATAAATGCTTTCACAGCACATATCCACAGGAAAGAGCAGAAAAGGGGGCCGTCCTCTGCAGGATTAGATTGGCCAATCAGGGTACCAGAGGATCCTTTGGTGGGCCAAGTCTCTGACACAATAATGGAAATCTAATGAAACAATGCCCCTAAGGTCTTGCAGAAGACAATTTTATTTGGAGCTGACCTTGGAGCAAAGCAGACCATCTGTGCAGCCTATGAAGCGTAGAAGAGCCTATGACACCACCATATTATCAAGATAATCCCAATGTTTCTTAATTTCTACTTCATTGCATGTAAAGAACTGTTAAAAGGCTTATCCCATGATAGACCCATAACTACCACAGCGGCAGACCATACAACTGTTAAGGGACCCGGGGCAAGAGGGGGCCCAGTTGGGATCTACTGGAGGTTCAAACTTGGTCAGGACTCTACCCTTTAAAGAAACAACTTTTAGCAAATGAGGCAGTGGAAAAAAGGCCCAAGGGTCATTGAACGGGGTTTAGGAAACCCTTCTGTCCTGTGTGGGGGTCCTGGTTTCATCCTTGCTATGGGGCCCTTACTTCTCTATGTACACCACTGCCTATGATTATTGTAAAATTGAACAATCTCTCTAACCAAGCTATAGCCAGCCTTGTACCTCACATGGATCCAGAGATCTCACCATTTATTGCGCCAAATGCTCTGCTAAATTTGTATCATGCTTGCAGCTCAGGAGGTGTGTCTTTTTTGCTGCAGCTCTCCCCTTATCACAACTTTAGAGGCAGTTGAAGTATGGAACTGAGCATGTGCATCCACCTTAGCGAGTTGGACAGAGAAATAATAAAAAGAACAAATAGCAGACAGCGCTATAAAGATACATTTTATTGAATAACTCAGTGGCTATACAAAATTTTGTATTACATGCAATTACAATAGTATTCACATTAAGGTGATGGTTTGAAACCTGTAGAATTTTTTTTGTGGTAAAATCTCTTTAACTGTTGTAGAAAACTCTAACTGGTGGGTTACAAGCCACTATAGAAGTTTAAACAACTTGCTAGAAAAGAGCTCTATGACGATAACCTAACTCTCAACAGTGCTTTGGTAACTCCCATCTACTGGAATGAAGTCAGCACTGCATATAGGAGCCACTTGCCTCATTCTTCACCTAGAAGTGTTTACCACTGGCCACCTTGAATGGTGGAACAGGGTTGGGCGACTAAAAGTGATAGTCTGGGATTTTCATAGTGATGAAGGTCATCAATATGAGATCGACAAGTGTCTATATCCCAGCACTCCCTCCGATCAGTTGTTTGAGGTAGTCACGGTGCTCACTGGATCTCTGGTGCGTTGTGGCCTCCTCATAGCTTACCATGCACAGAGCCGTCTATTAGATACAGGCTATGTTTAGTATCGTGGCTCCGCCCCATTCACTGTGCCTAGGCCTTATGACTGAAAGGTGACGTTATATGGCCTAGGAAGAGAGTGCTCACATAGCACTGCGGCCTCTTCATACAGCTGATCAATGGAAGTGCCGGGAGTAGGACCTCTTTTGATTTCATATTGATGGACTACCCTGAGGCTAAGCCATCGATATCAAAATCTTGGAGAACCCCTTTAAATGTCTAGATGGGAAAACTCTGTTAATTCAGTAACATTGTTAGGTTAATGTATCCGCCGCACACCTACTGATGAAGGAGCCAGGGCTCCGAAACGCATCTAGGAGAAAGTGTGAGTCACTTAGAGGGTCCAGACCCCATGCTGTGGACTAAGTAGCAAGTGACCACTTTCCTTTACCCATCTGGTTACCGGTAAGCTGACAATATCGAGGAGAAGTCTTGAGGACCTTTAAGGACCTTCTATTGCGGTCACCTGACTGGAGCACGTGACAGGAGCGGCCCATGTGACCTGTGACGTCACCCGCCGTCTTGGAACCGGGACTGCCGACCACGCTGCCGCTTGGAATCAGGAGCACGGACCACCGTGTGCATCCAGCACTGGGTGAGATTACATCTGTGTCAGCACTCCGATTATGGCAATATGATTAAGGAGTATTGATAGACAGCATCCAGTTAATAAGCTAGATACTAATCCACCTGCTAATAGGAATTTCTCTGTTAATATCTCCTGGACATTGGGAGTCATTTATTCCTACTTACCCCTACTAACTCTGATGTATTTTGTAGCGGTTACAACAGCCACTATACTTATATTTATCCGATTGGTTACCATGTGGTGACACTTTTATGTGATTACTGTGATTTTATTTGGTATTTTATGTGTGAATAAATTGTTTTTATGCAATATATTGTTTTCTTCCACTCAATTCCATTAGAGTGTGCGCACCTACAATTGCTTTTCTTATCACTTTTGTCTGGATATAGGTGGTCCAGTTGGTGCTGCACCTCTGACTTGTCATATTTCTGTGTGTGAGCCTCCTATCATATAATTCTTCATTCCTTAATAGTGCCACCTCGATGAGCTGGTGCATTGTCGTCTATGAAGATGAAAATAGGCCTGTGTTGTTCACACAGATGACCAATGACTGGATGAATGATGTTATTCAAGTAGTATGGGCTTGTCACTGTACCATTCATAAAGTGAAGGGCAGTTCTGTATTGACTAGACACAGCTGCCTACCTGTAACACCACCACCACCACCACCAAAGGCTCGTCTGGTGACAACAGTAGCTGATGCATAGTGCTCTCCTTGACGTTTCCAACATTGTTGGCGGCCATCATTTTTGCTCAGCGTGAGTCGGCTTTCATCAGTGAACAGCACTGAGTCCCACTGGTCCCTCGTCCAGTGTAGATGCTCCCTGGTCCATGCAAGACAATGACGCCTCTGGTCAGGTTGCAGGTCATCTACCCTGCAGACCACAATGATGTAAATGGTTTTTAGAGATGAGCGAGTAGTGTTCGATCGAGCTGGTATTCGATCGAATACTACGCTATTTGGCGTACTCGATTTCGTTCGAGTATAACGGCGATGGCGCACTTAGAATTCGTTTCCCCTCCCACCTTCCCTGGCGCTCTTTTTCCACCAATCACCATGCAGGGGGGGTATGACAGGCACGCTGAGCACGCTGGCAGCGCGAAAACGGCGTCTACATGCATTGGCTGGAAAAACCATGTGACCTCGAATATTAAAAACTCAGCTCTTCCTGCTCGTACGCATATGCTGCGTGAACTTAGTCAGGGACAGAGGCTGGAGAAGGGAGAGACAGGTTTTAGCTGTTGGACAGGCAGGAGCGTGATTAAAAGCCCTTATCAGGGCTACTATAGTGCAGTACAGTGATAGCTTTACTACAATATAGACTTTACAGAGAACGGCTGCTGTATTCAGGGATAGCTGCTGGAGTAGGGACAGAGAGAGGCATTAGTGGTGTATTAGGTGCTCTGCTACATACCAAACTATATTTGGCACTACTGCTGTGTACCTTGAACTATAAAATATATAGGCCTTATAATTGGCAACTGTACAGTGCGTTCTCTTGCAAACTAATTTAAATACCTGGTGTAAATACCCACCGTCTGAACAGTTAGTACACGGCTGTGTACCTTGAACTATAAAATATATAGGCCTTATACTAGGCAACTGTACTGTGCGTTCTCTTGCAAAATTATTTAAATACCTGGTGTTTATACCCACCGTCTGAAAAGTTAGTACACGGCTGTGTACCTTGAACTATAAAATATATAGGCCTTATAATTGGCAACTGTACTGTGCGTTCTCTTGCAAAATTATTTAAATACCTGGTGTTTATACCCACCGTCTGAAAAGTTAGTACACGGCTGTGTACCTTGAACTATAAATATATATAGGCCTTATAATTGGCAACTGTACTGTGCGTTCTCTTGCAAAATTATTTAAATACCTGGTGTTTATACCCACCGTCTGAAAAGTTAGTACACGGCTGTGTACCTTGAACTATAAAATATATAGGCCTTATAATTGGCAACTGTACTGTGCGTTCTCTTGCAAAATTATTTAAATACCTGGTGTTTATACCCACCGTCTGAAAAGTTAGTACACGGCTGTGTACCTTGAACTATAAAATATATAGGCCTTATACTAGGCAACTGTACTGTGCGTTCTCTTGCAAAATTATTTAAATACCTGGTGTTTATACCCACCGTCTGAAAAGTTAGTACACGGCTGTGTACCTTGAACTATAAAATATATAGGCCTTATACTAGGCAACTGTACTGTGCGTTCTCTTGCAAAATTATTTAAATACCTGGTGTTTATACCCACCGTCTGAAAAGTTAGTACACGGCTGTGTACCTTGAACTATAAAATATATAGGCCTTATAATTGGCAACTGTACTGTGCGTTCTCTTGCAAAATTATTTAAATACCTGGTGTTTATACCCACCATCTGAAAAGTTAGTACACGGCTGTGTACCTTGAACTATAAAATATATAGGCCTTATAATTGGCAACTGTACTGTGCGTTCTCTTGCAAAATTATTTAAATACCTGGTGTTAATACCCACCGTCTGAAAAGTTAGTACACGGCTGTGTACCTTGAACTATAAAATATATAGGCCTTATAATTGGCAACTGTACTGTGCGTTCTCTTGCAAAATTATTTAAATACCTGGTGTTTATACCCACCGTCTGAAAAGTTAGTACACGGCTGTGTACCTTGAACTATAAAATATATAGGCCTTATACTAGGCAACTGTACTGTGCGTTCTCTTGCAAAATTATTTAAATACCTGGTGTTAATACCCACCGTCTGAAAAGTTAGTACACGGCTGTGTACCTTGAACTATAAAATATATATAGGCCTTATAATTGGCAACTGTACTGTGCGTTCTCTTGCAAAATTATTTAAATACCTGGTGTTTATACCCACCGTCTGAAAAGTTAGTACACGGCTGTGTACCTTGAACTATAAAATATATATAGGCCTTATAATTGGCAACTGTACTGTGCGTTCTCTTGCAAAATTATTTAAATACCTGGTGTTTATACCCACCGTCTGAAAAGTTAGTACACGGCTGTGTACCTTGAACTATAAAATATATAGGCCTTATAATTGGCAACTGTACTGTGCGTTCTCTTGCAAAATTATTTAAATACCTGGTGTTTATACCCACCGTCTGAAAAGTTAGTACACGGCTGTGTACCTTGAACTATTAAATATATAGGCCTTATACTAGGCAACTGTACTGTGCGTTCTCTTGCAAAATTATTTAAATACCTGGTGTTAATACCCACCGTCTGAAAAGTTAGTACACGGCTGTGTACCTTGAACTATAAAATATATAGGCCTTATAATTGGCAACTGTACTGTGCGTTCTCTTGCAAAATTATTTAAATACCTGGTGTTTATACCCACCGTCTGAAAAGTTAGTACACGGCTGTGTACCTTGAACTATAAAATATATAGGCCTTATAATTGGCAACTGTACTGTGCGTTCTCTTGCAAAATTATTTAAATACCTGGTGTTTATACCCACCGTCTGAAAAGTTAGTACACGGCTGTGTACCTTGAACTATAAAATATATAGGCCTTATAATTGGCAACTGTACTGTGCGTTCTCTTGCAAAATTATTTAAATACCTGGTGTTAATACCCACCGTCTGAAAAGTTAGTACACGGCTGTGTACCTTGAACTATAAAATATATAGGCCTTATACTAGGCAACTGTACTGTGCGTTCTCTTGCAAAATTATTTAAATACCTGGTGTTTATACCCACCGTCTGAAAAGTTAGTACACGGCTGTGTACCTTGAACTATAAAATATATAGGCCTTATAATTGGCAACTGTACTGTGCGTTCTCTTGCAAAATTATTTAAATACCTGGTGTTAATACCCACCGTCTGAAAAGTTAGTACACGGCTGTGTACCTTGAACTATAAAATATATAGGCCTTATAATTGGCAACTGTACTGTGCGTTCTCTTGCAAAATTATTTAAATACCTGGTGTTTATACCCACCGTCTGAAAAGTTAGTACACGGCTGTGTACCTTGAACTATAAAATATATAGGCCTTATAATTGGCAACTGTACTGTGCGTTCTCTTGCAAAATTATTTAAATACCTGGTGTTAATACCCACCGTCTGAAAAGTTAGTACACGGCTGTGTACCTTGAACTATAAAATATATATAGGCCTTATAATTGGCAACTGTACTGTGCGTTCTCTTGCAAAATAATTTCACGGCTGTGAAGGCAAAATATTGTAACCAAAAAAAAAAAAATGCGGAGGGGGCTAGCGGAATAGGACGTGGACGAGGACGGGGGCGCGGAAATGCTGTTGGGGGCCTTGTTGAAGCCAGTGGGGATACAATGCGTGCTGGTGAGGGTCAGCCAGGATCCCGCTCATCCAGAATCCCTGCCTTTATGGGACAGTTAAGCAGGGGCGGGTTACACCGCTGTTGAGGCCTGAGCAGGTTGAACAGGTGGTGCAATGGATAGCCGATAGCGCTTCCACACAGTTGTCCACCAGCCAGTCATCCACACAGTCTCACTCTGACCCTCCTTCCTCCACACCTGGCCAACAGAGTCATCCCACCATTGACCCCTCCCAGGAGCTCTTTTCGGGTCCTTTTTCAGATGTGCCGGAAGAATCCCAGGAGCTAGCAGAGGAATTTGTTTGTAGTGATGCCCAAACACTTGAGTTTTCGCCATCTCCTGCTGATGTGGACCCTGAGCCAGCATCTGTTATCATGAGCGATGATGATGATGAGACGCAGTTGCCATCAAGGGAGGCTGTTGGAATGTCCAGTGGGCAGGAGGAGGAGCAGAGTGAGGAAGTTGAGGTGGTGGATGACGAAATGACCGACCCCACTTGGCCAGGGGTGATGTCCAGCGAGGAAAGTAGTGGAGAGGTGGTGGTCTGCGCAGCACCGAAAAAGGCAGCAAGAGGCAGAGGGATGTCCAGAGGCAGAGGGATGTCCACAGGCAGAGGGATGTCCACAGGCAGAGGGATGTCCAGAGGCAGAGGACAGTCCAGACAGAGAAGTGAGGCCACAGCCAGCAGGGCCGAAGCTGTTCCCGGCAGCGGGCAGTCGCGCGAAGCTCCCCCATCGAGGCCTCGTACTTCTGTGGTGTGGAGATTTTTTAATGTTTGTGCGGATGACAAACTGAGCGCGGTTTGCACACTCTGCCACTCAAAACTGAGTAGGGGCTCTGAGAAGAGCAATCTGACCACCTCAGGCATGCGGCGTCACTTGGAAGTCAAGCACTGGGCTGAGTGGGAGAGAGCAAACGCAATACAACCTGCGCCCGGTCTTGCTGCCACTGCCTCTTCCCCTGTGTTGTGTGCTGCCACTGCGGTCCAGACCTCCAGCCAGGACACCTCCACATCTGCCTCTGCCTCGGCTACTTTGGGGCCTTCTCCTTCAGCCTCCCCTTCCCCCGCCTCTTCGCCTGCACCTTCACACTCCTCGTCCCAACAACTGTCCATCTCGCAGGCGTTCGACCGCAGGCGGAAGTACGCCTCGAGTCACCCCCAAGCCCAAGCCTTAAACTGCCACATCTCCAAACTGCTGGCCCTGGAGATGTTGCCGTTTAGGCTTGTGGAGACGCAGGCCTTCCGCGACCTGATGGCGGCTGCCGCACCTCGCTATTCCGTCCCCAGCCGCCACTACTTTTCCCGGAGTGCCGTCCCCGCCCTGCACCAGCACGTGTCGCGTAACATCAGGCGGGCCCTGAGGTACGCAGTCAGCGCAAAGGTCCACTTGACCACCGACTCGTGGACAAGCGCTTGCGGCCAGGGACGATACATCTCTTTGACGGCACACTGGGTGAATGTAGTGGAAGCGGGGACGGGGTCGCAAACAGAGACGGCCTACCTACCACCCCCGCCCAAGATTGCCAGCATGGGTTCTGATAAACCCCCCTCCTCCTCCTCCTCCTCCTCTGCCTTAACATCGCCCTCAGCCGCTAGCTGGAAGCGTTGCAGCACTGGCGCGGGGAGACGTCAGCAGGCGGTGCTTAAGCTCATCAGCTTGGGCGACAGGAAGCACAGCGCCCCAGAGGTGAGGGACGCCATATTGCAGCAGACGGAGATGTGGCTGTCGCCGCTGCAGCTAGGACCAGGCATGGTCGTGTGCGATAACGGCCGTAACCTGGTGGCGGCTCTGGAGCTTGCCGAACTCAATCACGTACCATGCCTGGCCCACGTTTTTAATCTGGTAGTCCAAAAATTTCTAAAGACTTACCCCAACCTGGCAGAGCTACTGGTGAAAGTGCGGCGCTTGTGCGCTCACTTTCGGAAGTCAACTGTAGCTGCTGCTAGCTTAAAAAAACTCCAGCAACGCCTCCATTTGCCTGAACATCGGCTGTTGTGCGACCTGCCGACTCGCTGGAATTCCACCTATTCCATGTTGGCCAGGGTGTGTGAGCAGCAGAGAGCATTGATGGAGTACCAGATTATGAATCCACGCGTGCCTCCAACTCAGCTCCCTCAGTTTGCCAACCACGAGTGGCCATGGATGGCAGACATATGCGATGTACTGCGTATCTTTGAGGAGTCCACCAAGAAGGTCAGCAGCGAGGACGCTATAGTGAGCGTAACCATCCCGCTCCTATGCGTCCTTAAAGAATCACTCATCGCAATAAGGGAGAACGCATTGCACGCAGAGGAGACGGGGGTAGGAGGAGACGCAACGGAGCTACACAGTCAGACCACACTTTTGTCTGCTTCTCGGTGGCAGTTGCAGGAGGAGGAGGAGGATGAGGAGGAGGAGGACGACGTGGAGGTGGCTGTGGAAGAGGAGGAGGATGCTGGCGGCGAGGGTAGCAGTCAGGCTGTGTGCGTCCCATTGGTTCAGCGCGGATGGGGCGGAGAGGAGGCGGAAGAGGAAGAGGAGGAAATGGCAAGTGATCCTTCTGGTGGGGGCAGTGAGGTCATGCCTATTCAGAGTCTGGCACACATGGCTGACTTCATGCTGGGCTGCTTTTCCCGGGACACACGTGTTGTCCGGATAGTGGAGAACAAACTGTACTGGGTCTTCGCAATCCTGGACCCCCGGTATAAAGATAACGTCTCTTCTTTTATTCCGGTAGAGGAGAGGACGAATCGATTGCTGGAATACCAGAGGGAACTCGTGCAGAACATGATGGAGATTTTCCCACCCACCATCGCTGGCGGCAGAGAGGAGAGGGTCTCCCAGAGTCCCACAACATCAATCAGGCCCACAGCCACCAGGGGAACACTCTCCAAGGTGTGGGACACGTTCATGGCACCCCCTCGTGCAACTTCCATCACTGCGGGGCCCGCTATCAGCAGGAGGGACAAGTATCGGCGGATGTTGCGGGAGTACCTGGCAGACCGTACCCCTGTCCTCCCCGATCCCTCGGCGTCCTACACTTACTGGGTCTCCAAGTTGGACACGTGGCTGGAACTGTCCCTGTACGCCTTGGAGGTGCTTGCCTGCCCTGCCGCCAGCGTGCTATCAGAAAGGGTGTTCAGCGCAGCCGGGGGCATTATAACCGATAAGCGCAGCCGCCTGTCAACCGACAGTGCCGACAGGCTGACGCTAATCAAAATGAACAGCAAGTGGATTGACCCGGACTTTGCTTCTCCAACAGTGGAAAGCAGCCAAAAGTGAAGTGCCATCTGTATGAAGTGCCATTTCCTCCTCCACCTCCTCCTCCTCCTTAACCGCCGTAGAATTGCTCCGTAAATAAGAAAAATTTATATATTTATGGCTCACCTCTTGGGCCTCCACAAAATGTTTAAGAGGTCTCACCTCTTGGGCCTCCACAAAATGTTTAAGAGGTCTCACCTCTTGGGCCTCCACAAAATGTTTAAGAGGTCTCACCTCTTGGGCCTCCACAAAATGTTTAAGAGGTCTCACCTCTTGGGCCTCCACAAAATGTTTAAGAGGTCTCACCTCTTGGGCCTCCACATAATTTTTAAGAGGTCTCACCTCTTGGGCCTCCACATAATTTTTAAGAGGTCTCACCTCTTGGGCCTCCACAAAATTTTTAAGAGGTCTCACCTCTTGGGCCTCCACAAAATGTTTAAGAGGTCTCACCTCTTGGGCCTCCACAAAATTTTAACAGGTCTCACCTCTTGGGCCTCCACAAAATTTTAACAGGTCTCACCTCTTGGGCCTCCACAAAATGTTTAAGAGGTCTCACCTCTTGAGCCTCCACAAAATTTTTAACAGGTCTCACCTCTTGGGCCTCCACAAAATTTTTAACAGGTCTCACCTCTTGGGCCTCCACAAAATTTTTAACAGGTCTCACCTCTTGGGCCTCCACAAAATTTTAACAGGTCTCACCTCTTGGGCCTTCACATAATTTTTAAGAGGTCTCACCTCTTGGGCCTCCACATAATTTTTAAGAGGTCTCACCTCTTGGGCCTCCACAAAATTTTTAACAGGTCTCACCTCTTGGGCCTCCACAAAATGTTTAAGAGGTCTCACCTCTTGGGCCTCCACAAAATTTTATCAAGGTCTCACCTCTTGGGCCTCCACAAAATTTTATCAAGGTCTCACCTCTTGGGCCTCCACAAAATTTTATCAAGGTCTCACCTCTTGGGCCTCCACAAAATTTTATCAAGGTCTCACCTCTTGGGCCTCCATAAAATTTTATCAAGGTCTCACCTCTTGGGCCTCCACACAATTTTTAAGAGGTCTCACCTCTTGGGCCTCCACAAAATTTTATCAAGGTCTCACCTCTTGGGCCTCCACAAAATTTTATCAAGGTCTCACCTCTTGGGCCTCCACAAAATTTTATCAAGGTCTCACCTCTTGGGCCTCCACACAATTTTTAAGAGGTCTCACCTCTTGGGCCTCCACAAACTTTTATCAAGGTCTCACCTCTTGGGCCTCCACAAAATTTTATCAAGGTCTCACCTCTTGGGCCTCCACAAAATTTTATCAAGGTCTCACCTCTTGGGCCTCCACAAAATTTTATCAAGGTCTCACCTCTTGGGCCTCCACACAATTTTTAAGAGGTCTCACCTCTTGGGCCTCCACAAAATGTTGTCAAAGTCTCACCTCTTGGGCCTCCACAAAATTTTATCAAGGTCTCACCTCTTGGGCCTCCACACAATTTTTAAGAGGTCTCACCTCTTGGGCCTCCACAAAATTTTATCAAGGTCTCACCTCTTGGGCCTCCACAAAATTTTATCAAGGTCTCACCTCTTGGGCCTCCACAAAATTTTTAACAGGTCTCACCTCTTGGGCCTCCACATAATTTTATCAAGGTCTCACCTCTTGGGCCTCCACAAAATTTTTAACAGGTCTCACCTCTTGGGCCTCCACAAAATTTTATCAAGGTCTCACCTCTTGGGCCTCCACAAAATTTTTAACAGGTCTCACCTCTTGGGCCTCCACAAAATTTTATCAAGGTCTCACCTCTTGGGCCTCCACAAAATTTTAAGAGGTCTCACCTCTTTGGCCTCCACATAATTTTTAAGAGGTCTCACCTCTTGGGCCTCCACATAATTTTTAAGAGGTCTCACCTCTTGGGCCTCCACATAATTTTATCGAGGTCTCACCTCTTGGGCCTCCACATAATTTTTAAGAGGTCTCACCTCTTGGGCCTCCACATAATTTTTAAGAGTTCTCACCTCTTGGGCCTCCACATAATTTTTAAGAGGTCTCACCTCTTTAGCCTCCACACAATTTTTAAGAGGTCTCACCTCTTGGGCCTCCACATAATTTTTAAGAGATCTCACCTCTTGGGCCTCCACATAATTTTTAAGAGGTCTCAGCTCTTGGGCCTCCACATAATTTTTAAGAGGTCTCACCTCTTTAGCCTCCACACAATTTTTAAGACGTCTCACCTCTTGGGCCTCCACAAAATTTTCCATGAGCCTCTGGCCAGCCCACGGCCTCTTCCTGCCTTTTGCGGTCCTACGCATCCCTCAACATCCCCACTGCTTTACCTGCTAGACATGACACTGGGCCAGGTCGGGTCACTGACATCTCTAGCGCCAACAATTTGGGCATTTTAAGGCTTCTGCATGTGTTTGAGTTGTTTTTACATTTTAAGAAGACATGTCTGACCACATCTCACACACACACACAATGACAATTAGGGGTGGGGTCTATTTGCTTTCCCCCTTGCCTATGCCATCTGTGGTTGTCATAGGCAACGTGATTTTAAGGGGTGCAGAATTTCATCTTCTTTTTTGTCTAGTTTGGCTTGGGGTCCATGGCAATGTAGAGGAAAGAAGGTTTCCTTGTATGGTCTCACTTTACAGAGAGGTTATATTGTCTTTGGAGTGTATTGTTGAGAGGCTGTGATAGTGGCGTAATAGTGCGACTTGGGCGCGTTATATGCACCCAGACATGCTTCCCCTGCTGTCCCAGTTGCATTCCAGCAGTGTTGGCATCCTTTTCTGAGGTTTCAGGGTGGACTTGGTGACCTCCAAGTGGTCGAATTGAGATTTCCAAGTGGCGAGCATTTTTTTCCCATAGACTTTAATGGGATTCGATATTCGGTCGAATAGTCGAATTTCGCGGTCTATTCGAATCGAATTTCGAACTTTCGAATATTTCACTACTCGCTCATCTCTAATGGTTTTGAATGGTCTGACGTGACACTTGGGTGCCTTTCACCTCCCTTAAAGGGGTTGTCTCACTTCAGTAAATGGCATTTATCATGTAAAGAATAAAGAATACTTGTTAGTACAAGGCACTTACTAATGTATTGTGATAGCTAGAGATGAGCGAATCTATTCACCGCTTTGTAGATTCGTATCGAATCTTACAAATTTTCTAATCCGAAGCAAATCCGCTTCAGATTCGCTTCGTATTATTCGTAAATTTTCGTAAAATTTTGAATGCTAATGATACGTATGATACATACGCTACGTACGAAACTTACGCAACACACGCATTCGCCGTGAAGCTGGAAAATCACGATACGCCCCCGCAAGAGCGGGAAAGTGAAGTTTCCCGGCCCACCAGAATCTAACTATTTGCACGTATAGGGAGTGAAGACTCCTCCCTCAGTACTCCATCCTCCTCTGAACCAGTTTAGACCAGCGCTGAACACTGATCAGTAGCAAGCAAGGCGTCAATAGTACGCTAAGGATTCGTACGCACTTTTGTACGCTAATGCTTACGTATTGCGTACTTTTAACAACGCTGACTGTATGTTCGTAATTTGTGTAGGAATGTTCGCAAAACAGCGATTATTTTTTAACGTAAATTTGAACAAATAAATTTGTATTAAGACAGAATCTTGTCAAAAATTCTTCGAACATTCCCCAAAGCGAATTTTCAATGATTTGCTCATCTCTAGTGATAGCCCATATTGCTTCCTTTGCTGACTGGATTCATTTTTCCAGCATATTATACACTGCTTGTTTCCATGATTACAGACCAGCTTGCAATCCATCAGTGGAGGTCGTGCTTACACACTATAGGAAAAAGCATCAGCCTCTCTGGTGGCCAGGACCATGGGAGCGTACATAAACTAGTTGTTTTTTCTTATATTGTGCAAGCACAACCACCACTGATGGATTGCAGGGTGGTCTGTAACCATGGAAACGAGCAGTGTATGTGATGCAAAAATGAATCCAGCCAGCAAAGGAAGCAATATCGACAATAACAATATATTAGTCAGTGGTTTGTACTAACTTTCTCTACATGATAAATGCCAGTTACTGAAGTGAGACAACCCCTTTAAATGTGCCTGGAGTTGTGTGGCATTTATCATCCTGTTCCGCAGGGCATTGTTTACAATGAAGCGTTCATCAGTGTGGGATGTGGCCAAAGGACTCCACTTCTATGCCTTTCTGTCACTCTTCCAGTCTCTCTGTATATCTGTTGCAACCTGCTGATGACACTCTAAGCTCAGTAGTCACTTCCATCTGAGAACATCCTGCTTGAAGCTTCACAAGACGAGGTACAGTTGATTAATTGCTAGGAGTCATCTTGGTCTGATGATGTCAAAATGTGAACAGCATGATGAGGAGGACTCTTTAAATGCCAATTCTAATTTAACCAGGAAATGTATTGGGCGATTCATGGATCAAACACATGTTGTGAAGTTTGCATTAAGCTCCTTGTTAGAGAACAGCAAGTTGTGCAAAAAGTACTGAATCATTGAACAGATGGACATGTGCATTCAAAAGTTTAGAGAGGGTCACATTAAGTTCACCTGTAAAAGTTAGAGTGCATTTTAGGTTCATCCTGAAATTTCACCCACAAGCCAAATATTCCACGTTTTGTGAGTAGTGGGTGTATCATTAGACAAGTGTGTCTAAAGATACACCAAATATATCACATATGCCATTGTGATAAATTTGTGACATGTTTGCACCATCTTTAGGGTGGTTTGTGCCATGCCCAGGAGTTCTCATTTAATAAGGGGTGGCTAGATGTTTTGTGGGTGGAGCTATATTTTTGTGACTTTTTGCATAAGTTGCAAAAAAAGTTTCACGTGTACTCCAGTCCCCTGTTGGTATACAAACTGACTGAATCTTTGTAATAAATATGAAAAGACTTTAGGGTATGAAATTAGTAGGTATTTAGTATCACATATGTAAGAAATGCTGAATAACATTTTGTAAGTTTATCACAAAAATGGCTTCAAAGCAGGCTCTACAAAAAAGGGCAAAAAACACCTCTACATGCATTAAATATGTGCTTTCAATGACAGGATAATAAAGCCTTAAGGATAATCCAATCTTCAAAATTCCATTAGTTCATGGACATTCGAGAGTGGCAGTTACCAAAGCGTTTAGGATCCTCCATAGGTTTTAGCTAAACATAAAATGCATGCAGAACTGCACTGATCTAGGTCTCAGGGAACATTTATTATACTGAAATACGCTTGTATTAGCCATATCTTAGGCACAGATGGAGGAGCAATGGTTAGTTGTGCCACAATCTGCGACTTCTCCCTGCTCACACCAGCAAGGAAGCTGTCTTACATTTAGAACTAGTGCTAGATGTGCCGAAGTTATAGAGAGGCCTCTTCATAAGTTCATAACCCCAGTGATCCACAGCCAGTTATGGGGCTTTATTAAGACTGGCATCTAAAATGCCAGTCTGAATAAATGTGCCCCAGAGTTTCTAGTGTTCTGTGTTACAGACCCATAGGGACTCCATATGTTCTATTATTGCCCCTACATTAGGAATGCTTCTGGGAAGCCGGGGTGGACTTTACCACTATTCAAAATAAACTTCCTGACTGAAAAAAATGTTAAAAATAAATAAAAGCACTAAACCAGGGGTGGACATATGGAATGCCCAGTTATTTAAAGGCTATGTACACCTTTGGGGTCAATTTTTTCTATAATTGCATTTAACTTATTTTTGGCTAAAAATCATATTTTCAATTGGCCTTTGTTAAAAATATTCAGCTGTTCAGTCACAAAGGGCTAACTTTTTTTCCAAGTCTGTGACTGGTAGTTTCACTTTCACTTTGTGCTGTCATCTAATAAACCTTATTCATAAACTACTAAGAGGTCATAAACACTTATTTAAGCCACATTCTTATCAGTAAGATAAGGATTGAGCTTTAATGAGTGTTTATGAGGTCTTAGAGCACAGATAAAAAGTTTGTCTGCTGCGCAGATGATGGAAAAGACAAAAATCCACAGGAAGCTAGTAGAGCATGTCAGCCCTGTACACAAAAAAGGATTCCATATTGTTAATAAAGACCAACTGAAAAAAATATTTTTAGCTCAAAATAAGTATAATGCAATAATTTAAAAAGTTGCCCCCAAAGGTGTACATAGCCTTTAAGCTGCACAAGGACCCAGAGGGGGAGAAGGTCCCTTGACAGCTGTAGATTAGGAGCTCAAGCTGAGAGTGTGGCTCAGGAAGCCGACATTGGAGCTGGCAGTATGACAAGGCATGATGGGGACCCAGACATTATTTTAACTGGGACCCCAGAAATTCTAAATCTGCATCTGCTTGGAAAACAATCTGCCTAATATGGCATTTGAGGCAATGGCATTATTTTTTCCCATGAATATACTGTGTGTAATGTCTACCTGGTGCTCAATGAGTAATAAACAGCCACCTGTATCTCCTCTGTGGGTAGTCTATAATACAGTGACATTTTTCTCTGTGAATTTTTAAGCAAATCTGCAACAAATTTGTCGCAAAACATGAAGATGTTACATCAAATGCACTGAAAGTCCAAAATAAAGTATGTCATACAGTTTGATGCACATGTCAGAGCTGTGCTCGTGAGCTGATATATGTAGATCAGCCAGGCATATGAATATTTAACTACTGTATATACAGTAATCGTAATTCATATGTCAGAGCTGTGTGTATGAGTTGACATTTGTAGATCAGCCAGGCATATAAATACTTGAGTAATCCATATACAGCATGGTTAGTTTTCTTTGATATGCTATATAGAAAGTGGCTCTGAGAAGAGGTGTTCTAGATGTCCATACCGACCACAGTTCATTTTTCATTTTAGCTGGACCAGAAGAATGAAAGCTGCACCTTAATTGGTTGCCATGGGCAACAAGGCCACTCTTCTCTCTGAGGGATCTTTGATACATACAGCCCTTGGTATTCTTTACCATCGTTTCCAACAGATAATACATTATTGATTTGAAGACTCTAGAAATGTTGATATAGTCATTTTTGATCAATAGAATTATTCCCAAGGAGAGTATGTTAGCTGGCTGATTTTCCATCTATCTGTCTTCCTCCCTTGTTCACAGCTTTTTCAGTTCAGTAGCAGAAGAGATATGTGAAAGCAGGAGAGGCATTTGACCATGCAGAAAATCTAAAATGACTCATCAAATAAATGCTCCTCAGAAAGCATTTCCTCTTTGTGAAAATGAAATAACCCTGACCATATTTGCCCTTATTACAATTTCCCAAATGTGAATCTCCTCTGTGGACTGGGCTGCAGCTGGGACCGTTTGCAGATTGCTCTTATGAAGACTTAAACTCAGTCCAAAGGATCCAGATGTTTCACAATGAGGTGACATGGATGCATGATGTTGTTAATAAAACTTACCCAAATTTATTGCTGTAATAGGATAAATGTGATCCCTCTCAGGGGTGTAGCTACAGGACATGCAGATGTAGCAGTTACTCCTAAGAACGTCAAGTTATGCTTCTAACCCACCTGTTCAAAACAGGTAAATAAAAGACCCTCGCTGGTTATATTTTGTGCACTTTCTACACTTTATATCTACTATATACTATACTTTATATATGCAGCATTTCCCTAATATTACTCTATTATTATGAGCCGTCCCATTATATCAGAAATCTGAATTGTTTGCAGCTCTCCTGCTATAGAATAAGGGCTCATGCACACGAACTTATGTATTTTGCAGTCCGCAAAAAATACGGATGACGTCCGTGTGCATTCCATGTTTTGCGGAACAGAGCTGCTGGCCTCAATTAGAACAATCCTATCCTTGTCCATGAAATACCATATTTTCCCCTTAAAGCCATGGACACAAAGACATATAGTACTGTATTATTTATTTTACACATATAACGCTGACATATTCCACAACAGACATTACCAATGCTTGCTGTCTCCAATGGAGCTCACAATCTAAGTTCTAAGAACACACAGATGTCCAAGTCAGATTCAAACTTAGGACCCCAGCTAACCACCGAGCCACAGTGCTACACTATGTATTCATAGAGGCAGATATGTCATAGGATCTCAATACTGGAGGAAAACCCTTCAGATTTGTCCCCATTCACTGTCAGTGGGGACAAAACTGAACGGAACTGAATGCACCAAAATTCCTTCTGTTCCGCTTGGTTGCGTTGCCATGCTGGACAGAAAAAAACGCTGGAAGCGGCATTTTTGAGTATGTCATGGGATGCGGAGCAAGACAGCATGAAACAAAATGTAAGTCAATGGTGCCAGATCTGTTTTCTCAGACAGAAGAAAATGGATCAGCCCTCCATTGACTTACAATGGTTTTAGTGCTAGATCCGTCATGGCTATTTTAGAGATAATACAACTGGATCCGTTCATAATGGATGCAGCCGGTTGTACTATCCTAATGGAAGTGTTTTTGCTGAGCCCTGCCAGATCCAGCAAAAAGACAGATGTAAAAGTAGCCTACGGCTGTGTCAGGAAGGTGAAAACTGGCTGGTGTCTGGAAGGGGTCATCCAATAATTTATTTATTTTTTTATTTTACTTAAAGGGGTTGTCTCATCACAGACAATGGGGACATATCGCTAGGAGATTCTCCATTCATTTTTGGTGTGCTCCCATTCACTTCAAAGGGGAGCATGCTTGGTGGTGGTCGGACCGGAGTCCTCCAGCCACCACTTTGCAAGGCTCCATTCCTGATATAGGTGCAGGTCCCAGTGGTGGGACTCACACCTATAAGACAATGGGGGCATATCCTAGAGATATGTCCCCATTGTCTGTGATGAAACAACCCCTATAAGTGCCCGGAGCCATTTAAAATGATAAACCCCAGTGCCACTGCTCTGTTATCTTCTCTGGGTTGCATCCAGTGATGTAGTGTTGTTGATGTTCCATATGCTGCTAAAGCTAATCACTGGCCTCAGTGGTGTATGAAGTGAGACCTCTGCGGCCAATGATTGCAAGTGGTATATAGAGCATCACTGCTGCAGCCAAACAATAAACAATACTCAGAGTGGGTGCAGGAAGGGAAGTTTTTTTTATTATTTTAGATGGCTCCTGACACATTAGTAAAATAAACAAACAAAAAAAAAACACGGGACATTATTTGCAGCAGAAAAAAGAAAAAGCCACTGCAGTTTTGCAAGCCATTGTGATCTGTATATCTCAAGGATGAAAACTGGTGTAAATTCATAGTATAAATTGATACGCTGTATACTTAAAATAAGGATCAGAGGTCAATTTACACTGCAGATTTTTTCAGCAGCATGTGCTAAAATCTCCGCCACTTTTCTGGCACTCTCTAACAAATCCACAATAGCAAAACTGCAATGTATCTGTCCTGTGAGGGCGTACCATAAAAAATACAGAAAATTCTAATGAAACTCCTGGCAGAAATTAATAATGCCAATATGAACAGAGCCTTGATAGTTCCTTCTTTTCAGAAGCTTCTTATTTAGCCTCTTTCTATATTAAAAATCTACTTTAGTTCTTAAAATAGGATTGTATCCGTCATCTACAGTGAATATCTAAACTATGGACTACTGTATTGACTTTTGGAATTCTTTACTGTTCATTCCTTTATTACGTCTTTATGTCTCTCATCTGCTCTTTGGATTTTCATACAATAAAGCAAATGTATAAGTTTCCATAGACTGAGATAAACGGATATGATTTACAAGGTTAGAATATCAGTCTAAGTGATAATCCTCAAAACCTATACTGTAATCCTGTATTTGTATTTGATATCTTTATACTTATTGTATAAGTATTACTGCATAGTCAGTACTCTTAATAAAATGCAGCCTTACATGACCAAAAAAAAGTAAAATGACCCCAATACTTAATATTACTTTCACTACTGGTGGTTCAGGTTTCTCTGTAAGGCTCTGTGAAATATAGTGGGTCCGATAGACTGAGCCAGCAATGATATTTATATATGAGGCAGAAGACAGAGAAAGGAGGCTTTTGTGCTTCGGTATGACGGGAAATGAACCGGAGTTACCTAGCAACACCTGTCATCCTGACTCGGAGAGGAAAAAGAGAGCATTTTATCTCACATAGCTCCTAATAATTATTTGTTACACTGTTAATGATAAAAGATATGTTACATACAGTCATTCCTGTGTCAGCTGTTTCTTTAGGTTAGAATTTTTCCTTTTGAACTTTAAGAGCTTCTTAGTTGAAAGTGTTAGTCTTTATAGAAAAGTGCGATGGGGGGCACATGTGTGGCGGTAAGAATGATAAAGGTAATTTAGCTGTGTTCTTTGTGTGTGGGTGGCAGTTCAACATTACATAGGACTATAAGCAACAGGGACATACACAGAAATATAAAAGATTTATTTTTTTGACTGTATTGATCACACAAAAGCATGAAATGAGAACATTTTCTGTTTCCCGACATTCCCAAAAGGAAAAGATTCTCATTAGAGGCTGGAAATTGAGAGTGTAGGTGTTAAAGGAAATCATTGTTTTGCTTTCTATGTCAGAAACCCCTCTGTACTATTTTATAGTTTTACTAAAATGCACATGCCACTCATTGGGGGTTATTTATTAAACTTTTTTTATCTTTTAGTGTTAAGTTTGTTGAGCGAGTCCTTTTTGACAATGTAAGGGTCCTTAATAGAGATGAGCGTACATGCTCGTCCGAGCTTGGTGCTCGTTCGAGCATTAGGGTACTTGGAGATGTTCGATACTCGGGCGAGCATCTCGCGATACTCGAGGAAATGGTATCTTCCTCTTCCTGCATGTTTGGCAGCTTTTTCTCAGCCAATCAACATGCAGGAGAGTCTTTGGTACCCCCTAGCATCACGTGGAACCCCTACAAGTCTATAGCAGGGATTGGCTGGCCAGATCAGATGACCTGAGAATATAAGAATCTGGTCCCGCGATGCTCGCCTCAGACGCCGCCTGGATGAGATTAGGGATAGAGCTGCTGTCTGTCAGGGAGAGTGTTAGGGCCTCAATTTAAAATTTGGTTAGGCAGGAATCATCCACAAAGAACCCAACAGTCCTTCTAAGGGCTACAACGACCTTGTTTTTTTGCCTCCTCTCGGCTGCTGGCTGGGACTTGTAGTGCAGCTACCGCCATCTTGTCTGCACACTGTTAGGGCATGAAATTAGAATGTGGTTAGGCAGTAATCATCCACAAATAACCCAACGGTCCTTCTAAGGGCTACAACGACCTTTTTTTTTGGCCTCCTCTCAGCTGCTGGCTGGGACTTGAAGTGCAGCTACCGCCATCTTGGCTGCGCACTATGCAGAGCGACTGGTGGCAGAAAGGGGACAGCACATGGTCCACACAGACCCCAATGAAATTGCCCAAAGTCCTCTCAGTACTCATTTTTGCTGCTGCTGTACCTTGGCTTGCTGGGATCTGTAGTGCAGTCTAGGGAATACGTTTTTTTCAGTCCAGTGAAAAATTGTGTGGTGTGCGGTACACTAGCCGCAGTCTAGAGAATTCCTTTTTTAAAAAAAATTATATATACTAGAGTCCAGTGAAAAATTGTGTGGTGTGCAGTACAATAGCCGCAGTCTAGAGAATACGTTTTTTCTCTCAGTTATATATACTACAGTCCAGTGAACAATTGTGTGGTGTGCGGTACACTAGCCGCAGTCTAGAGAATTCCTTTTTTAAAAAAAATTATATATACTAGAGTCCAGTGAAAAATTGTGTGGTGTGCAGTACAATAGCCGCAGTCTAGAGAATACGTTTTTTCTCTCAGTTATATATACTACAGTCCAGTGAACAATTGTGTGGTGTGCGGTACACTAGCCGCAGTCTAGAGAATTCCTTTTTTTTTCTCTCAGTTATATATACTACAGTCCAGTGAACAATTGTGTGGTGTGCGGTACAATAGCCTCAGTCTAGAGAATTCCTTTTTTTTCTCTCAGTTATATATACTACAGTCCAGTGAACAATTGTGTGGTGTGCAGTACACTAGCCGCAGTCTAGAGAATTCCTTTTTTTTCCCTCTCAGTTATATATTTTAAAGTCCAGTGAAAAATTGTGTGGTGTGCGGTACAATAGCCGCAGTCTAGAGAATACGTTTTTTCTCTCAGTTATATATACCACAGTCCAGTGAACAATTGTGTGGTGTGCGGTACACTAGCCACAGTCTAGAGAATTCCTTTTTTTTCCGCTCAGTTATATATTTTAAAGTCCAGTTAACAATTGTGTGTTGTGCGGTTGCACTAGCCACAGTCTAGAGAATTCCTTTTTTTTCTTTCAGTTATATATACCACAGTCCAGTGAACAATTCTGTGGTGTGCGGTACACTAGCCACAGTCTAGAGAATACATGTTTTCTCTCAGTTATATATACTACAGTCCAGTGAACAATTGTGTGGTGTGCGGTACACTAGCCGCAGTCTAGAGAATTCCTTTTTTTCTCTCAGTTATATATACTACAGTCCAGTGAAAAATTGTGTGGTGTGCGTTACAATAGCCGCAGTCTAGAGAATACGTTTGTTCTCTCAGTTATATATACTACAGTCCAGTGAACAATTGTGTGGAGTGCAGTACATTAGCCGCAGTCTAGAGAATTCCTTTTTTTTCTTTCAGTTATATATACTACAGTCCAGTGAACAATTGTGTGGTGTGCGGTACACTAGCCACAGTCTAGAGAATTCCTTTTTTTTCTCTGAGTTATATATACTACAGTCCAGTGAACAATAGTGTGGTGTGCGGTACACTAGCCGCAGTCTAGAGAATACGTTTTTTTCTCTCAGTTATATATACTACAGTCCAGTGAACAATTGTGTGGTGTGCGGTACACTAGCCGCAGTCTAGAGAATTCCTTTTTTTTCCACTCAGTTATATATACTACAGTCCAGTGAACAATTGTGTGGTGTGCGGTACACTAACCGCAGTCTAGAGAATTCCTTTTTTTTCTCTCAGTTATATATACTACAGTCCAGTGAAAAATTGTGTGGTGTGCGATTCAATAGCCGCACTCTAGAGAATACGTTTGTTCTCTCAGTTATATATACTACAGTCCAGTGAACAATTGTGTGGAGTGCAGTACATTAGCCGCAGTCTAGAGAATTCCTTTTTTTTCTTTCAGTTATATATACTACAGTCCAGTGAACAATTGTGTGGTGTGCGGTACACTAGCCGCAGTCTAGAGAATTCCTTTTTTTTCTCTGAGTTATGTATACTACAGTCCAGTGAACAATAGTGTGGTGTGCGGTACACTAGCCGCAGTCTAGAGAATACATTTTTTCTCTCAGTTATATATACTACAGTCCAGTAAACAATTGTGTGGTGTGCGGTACACTAGCGGCAGTCTAGAGAATACGTGTTTTGGCCTCAGATAGTAATTCTACAGTCTACTGAATACGGTTTTGGCCTCAGATATTAATTCTACACTTTAGTGAATATACAAAATGGTGAACCCCAGGGGTAAGGGTCGAGGACGTAGGCGTGGGCGTCCACGTGATGTAGGGGGCAGAGGCCGTGGTCCTAGGAAGGGTGACACAGTACCTGCTGATGAGGGAGCATTGGAACGCCGCAGAGGTTCGCTCCCTAGCTTCATCTCGCAACTTACAGGGTCACGTGGTACAGCACTATTAAAACCACAACAGTGCGAACAGGTGATGACGTGGATAGCGGATAATGTGTCCAGTAATTTATCCACCACCCAGTCTTCCACGCAGTCCACCCACGCTAGCCACACAACATAGTGACCAAGTTAGACTGAGGTAGCAGGTGAACCACATTCAAATTTACCCTGACACAGCATAGCGGTGACAACAGCGTAACCAAGTTAGACTGAGGTAGCAGGTGAACCACATAAAAATTTACCCTGACACAGCATGGCGGTTACAACAGAGTAACCAAGTTAGACTGAGGTAGCAGGTGAACCACATAAAAATTTACCCTGACACAGCATGGCGGTTACAACAGAGTAACCAAGTTAGACTGAGGTAGCAGGTGAACCACATAAAAATTTACCCTGACACAGCATGGCGGTGACAACAGAGTGACCAAGTTAGACTGAGGTAGCAGGTGAACCACATAAAAATTTACCCTGACACAGCATGGCGGTTACAACAGAGTAACCAAGTTAGACTGAGGTAGCAGGTGAACCACATAAAAATTTACCCTGACACAGCATGGTGGTGACAACAGAGTGACCAAGTTAGACTGAGGTAGCAGGTGAACCACATATAAATTTACCCTGTCACAGCATGCGGTGACAACAGAGTGACCAAGTTAGACTGAGGTAGCAGGTGAACCACATATAAATTTACCCTGACACAGCATGGCGGTGACAACAGAGTGACAAGTTAGACTGAAGTTTCAGGTGAACCACATATAAATTTACCCTGACACAGCATGGCAGTGACAACAGAGTGACAAGTTAGACTGAGGTTGCAGGTGAACCACATATAAATTTACCCTGACACAGCATTGCGGTGACACCACCAATGCCTTGGTCAGACTGAGATTGCAGTCAAATGGCTGTAGGTGAGCCTCCCAAAAAATTGTTTTAGAGTGTATGAAGTTGACCCTCCGGAAAAATTGTTTTTGAGTGTCTGTAGTTGACCCTCCTGAAAAATTGTTTTTGAGTGTCTGTAGTTGACCCTCCTAAAAAATTGTTTTTGAGTGTCTGTAGTTGACGCTCCTAAAAAATTGATTGGAGAGAGGGCCTGTAGGTGGCCCTCCGTAAACATTGTTTGAAAAGAGTGCCAGTTAGCCCTCTGAAAAATTGCCTGTTGGCTCAGTGTTTGTGTAAGAAGGAGGAGCTGCTTTCCCCCGGTGGAGATTTGAATTCCAGGCTTTATTCATTTTAATAAGCGTCAGCCTGTCAGCGCTGTCAGTTGACAGGCGTGTACGCTTATCAGTGATGATGCCACCAGCTGCACTGAAGACCCGCTCTGACAACACGCTAGCGGCAGGGCAGGCCAGCACCTCCAAGGCGTACAGCGCCAGTTCGGGCCACGTGTCCAGCTTTGCAACCCAGTAGTTGTATGGAGCAGAGTGATCACGCAGGACGTTGGTATGGTCAGCTAGGTACTCCCTCACCATCTTTCTGAACAGCTCCCCCCTACTATGCCTAGACTGGGGACGGGTGACATAGTCTTGCTGGGGTGACATAAAACTGGCAAAGGCCTTGGAGAGTGTTCCCCTGCCAGTGCTTGACAAGCTGCTTGCTCCCCTCCTCTCCCCCGCTAGTTGGCCCACAGAACTACGTCCTCTGCAGCTAGCGATGTCAGATGGGAAGGATAGTTTCAGCTTGTGCACCAGGGCCTGTTGATATTGATTCACTCTCATACTCCTTTCCTCTACAGGAATGAGAGTGGAAAAGTTCTGCTTGTACCGGGGGTCCAGGAGAGTGAACACGCAGTAATCGGTGTTGGCAAAAATGTTTCTAACGCGAGGGTCACAGGAAAGGCAGCCTAACATGAAGTCAGCCATGTGCGCCAGAGTCCCAACATGCAAGAATACCCTCTCCTCAATAGGCTGACTCTCCATTTCCTCCTCCTCCAACTCCTCCTCTTCAGCCCATACACGCTCAACAGATAAGAAGGAATGAGCATTGGTACCCTCTTCAGTCTCGCCAATAGTCTCCTCCTCCTCATCCTCCTCCTCCCCCTCCTCCAATACACGCTGAGAAACAGACCTGAGGGTGGTCTGGCTATCAAGCAACGTATTTTCTTCCCCCATCACCTGTGACAAGCGCAAAGCCTCTGACTTCATGCTGAGCAGTGAGTTTTTCAGCAAACAAAGCAGCAGGATGGTGACGCTGATAATGGCGGCATCGCCGCTGACCATCTGCGTTGACTCCTCAAAGTTGCTTAACACCTGACAGATATCAGACATCCACGTCCACTCCTCATTGTAGACTTGAGGAAGCTGACTAACCTGACTACCAGTTCTCGTAGAAGTTGTCATCTGGCAGTCTACAAACACCCAGTAATCGGTGTTTGCAAAAATGCTTCTAACACGAGGGTCACGGGAAAGGCAGCCTAACATGAAGTCAGCCATGTGCGCAAGAGTCCCAACACGCAAGAATTCCCTCTCCTCAATAGGCTGACTCTCCATTTCCTCCTCCTCCAACTCCTCCTCTTCAGCCCATACACACTCAACAGATAAGAAGGAATAAGCATTGGTACCCTCTTCAGTCTTGCCAACAGTCTCCTCCTCTTCCTCCTCATTCTCCTCATTCTCCTCCCCCTCCTCCAATACTCGCTGAGAAACAGACCTGAGGGTGGTCTGGCTATCAAGCAATGTATCTTCTCCCCCCATCTCCTGTGACAAGCGCAAAGCCTCTGACTTCATGCTGAACAGTGAGTTTTTCAGCAGACAAAGCAGCGGGATGGTGACACTGATAATGGCGGCATCGCCGCTGACCATCTGTGTTGACTCCTCAAAGTTGCTTAACACCTGACAGATATCAGACATCTACGTCCACTCCTCATTGTAGACTTGAGGAAGCTGACTAACCTGACTTCCAGTTCTCGTAGAAGTTTTCATCTAGCAGTCTACAATCGCTCTGCGGTGCTGGTAAACCCTGGCTAACATGTGTAATGTGGAATTCCATCGCTTGGGCACGTCGCACAACAGTCGGTGAGCTGGCAGTTGTAAGCGCCGTTGCACTGCCCTGAGAGTGGCAGCATCTGTGGTTGACTTGCGAAAATGCGCACAGATGCGTCGCACCTTGGTGAGCAAATCAGACAAATTGGGGTAGGTCTTGAGGAACCGCTGAACCACAAGATTGAACACGTTGGCCAGGCATGGCACCTGTGTGAGTCTGCCGAGTTGCAGAGCTGCCACCAGGTTACGCCCATTGTCACACACAACCATGCCTGGTTTGAGGTTCAGCGGCGCCAGCCAAAGATCGGTCTGCGCCGTGATGCCCTGTAACAGCTCTTGGACGGTGTGCCTCTTGTCACCTTAGCTCAGCAGTTTCAGCACCGCCTGTTGGCGCTTACCCACGGCAGTGCTGCTGCGCCTAGAGCTACCGACTGAAGGCGCCGTGCTCACGGATGATAATTGAGAGTAGGAGGAGGAGGAGGGGTTGGAGGAAGAGGCATAATAAGCCTGAGAAACCGTGACCGAGGTAGGCCCCCGCAATATGTGGTTCACCTGCTACCTCAGTCTAACTTGGTCACTCTGGGTTCACCGCCATGCTGTGCCAGGGTAAATTTTTATGTGGTTCACCTGCTACCTCAGTCTAACTTGATCACTCTATTGTCACCGCTATGCTGTGCCAGGGTAAATTTTTGGGTGGCTCACCTGCTACCTCATCTAACTTGGTCACTTTGTGGTGTCACCGCCATACTGTGTCAGGGTAAATTTTTGGGTGGCTCACCTGCTACCTCATCTAACTTGGACACTTGGTGGTGTCACTGCCATGCTGTGTCAGGTTACATGTTTGTGTGGCTCACCTGCTACCTCATCTAACTTGGTCACTTGGTGGTGTACCGCCATGCTGTGTCAGGCTAAATTTTTGGGTGGCTCACCTGCCACCTCATCTAACTTGGTCACTTAGTGGTGTCACCGCCATGCTGTCTCAGGCTACATGTATGGGTGGCTCAACTGTTACCTCATCTAACTTGGTCACTTGTTGGTGTCACCGCCATGCTGTGTCAGGCTACATGTTTGGGTGGCTCACCTGCTACCTCATCTAACTTGGTCACTTGGCGATGTCACCGCCATGCTGTGTCAGGGTAAATTTTTGGGTGGCTCACCTGCTACTTCATCTAACTTGGTCACTTGGTAGTGTCACCGTCATGCTGTGTCAGGGTAAATTTTTGGGTGGCTCACCTGCTACCTCATCTAACTTGGCCTCTTGGGTGTCACTGCCATGCTGTGTCAGGCTACATGTTTGGGTGGCTCACCTGCTACCTCATCTAACTTGGTCACTTGGTGGTGTCACCGCCATGCTGTGTCAGGCTAAATTTTTGGGTGGCTCACCTGCTACCTCATCTAACTTGGTCACTTGTTGGTGTCACCACCATGCTGTGTCAGGCTACATGTTTGGGTGGCTCACCTGCTAACTCATCTAACTTGGTCATTTGTTGGTGTCACCGCCATGCTGTGTCAGGGTAAATTTTTGGGTGGCTCACCTGCTACCTCATCTAACTTGGTCACTTGGTGGTGTCACCGCCATGCTGTGTCAGGCTTATGCCTGCATCCTAGGGCGGGGGATAGGACAGCAGTGCCAGCATGGGCAGTGGTGTCACCCGCAGGCGGTGATGGACCTTCGTTGCACCTAGTTGGGTGCTTTCCTAACATGTGCCAGTGCATGTGCCTTGCCCATCTTGGTCTGGGTCAGCACAATTGTCTTGAGTGTCACCACCAGGCTGTTGCCCAGAATTTGACATAATGGTATGATTAGGCAGCCTCACAGGCATCCATGCATGCTGCCCCTGCTGTTTCCGGTCCATTTCCGTGGTGTTTCCATCATTTTCTGAGGTTTCCAGGTTTTCAGGCAACCTTCCCTGTGCAGAGCTTTGGTCTCCTGCAAAAATGCTCGAGTTTCCCATTGACTTCAATGGGGTTCGTTATTCGAAACGAGCACCCGAGCATCGGGAAAAATTCAACTCGAAACGAGCACTCGAGCATTTTAGTGCTCCCTCATCTCTAGTCCTTAAACATATGAATTTGGCTTTGGTGTTCCAACAATATGATAGCCCGATCTTTCTTTCACCCTACACCTTCCACTGGAAAAAAGATGGAACACGTCTATAGGGTGGTTGGTCTTGCTGAAATTGGCAGGTTCAATCACTATTAATCTAATGTCTATGACAAGCTCAAAAGGATTATCCACCTTTTATTAAGGGGGTTGTGTCATCTAAAGCATTGCTGACATATCGCTAGGATATGCCACCAATGACTGATAGCTGCAGGTCCCACCTCTGGGACCCTCAGCTGTCTCTAAAACAGAGCCTGCAAAGTGAAGGAGAGTGGACTGTGCATGAGCAGCTGCCCTCCATTCACTTCTATAAGAATTCCGAAAAATAGCCAAGCGGAACACTTTTCTATTTTCAGAAGCCCTATAGAAATTAATGGGAAGGGCACTGTGCAGGCATGCCCACTATTCCATTCACTTTTATTGGACTAGCGGAAATAGCCATCCACATTCTTTCACTTTCCTGGCTCTGTTCTAGAGATAGGTGTGGGTCCCAGAGGTGAGACAGACATTGGTGGCATATACTAGTGATATTTCACCAATGCTTGAGATGATACAACCCCTTTAAGTAATGGCCTACCTTCAGGAGAGGCTGTCACTAACTATTTAACAAGGGTCCAACACCCCACACCCACACAGAATAACTTTTTGTCAATAGTTCTAGTATCGTAAAAGAAGCTGCAGTGAAGATCTTGATCCACTACAAACTGACAGAACTTACTGGTACTGGTGCTATTGCAGAACAGCTGATCAGCGGATGTGCAGTGTGTCGAAGATAGGCAATAAAAAGTGGCCATCTTTATAAAAAAGTCTCCTGTTTGATCAGTACAGACTGAGTGAATAGAGGAAAGATCAGAGTTCGATCAGGTTCCAACAAGGGCCCTATATGTACAACCCTTAGGGGATTTAGGGTGCTCTGACTTTGACAAGCAAATGACTGTTATGGGATAAGTTTATCTTAAAACACTGGTACACTGGTATATTTGGCTTGATTTAGGACAGCGGTAAAGATTTGACAGTCTAGAATTATAAGAACATGATTTTCCATCTTTCACCACACACAATGCAGCCCATTCCACACCCTAATCTTTTGTGTGGTCTACTGAACATCAACATCACATGCAATATCTCAAGCACTGTTATTTGTATAGTCGTATGCTCTGCATGAACACCAATATTTAATAGTTTTCTTCTTTTTCTTCAGTACAATCAGGAAAGCAATAAATTGCCATCACATAGGTTGGCTTTTATGGAGGATTTGTACGGTGTATTTTCAACTAAAGACTATCATTTGGAAAACAAGTGCTTTTATAGTCATCTCAAGCACTGGCATCTTGTAAAGACATGGCATATCAGTTTATTAGATAAGGCTTTACTGCTGAGCTGCAGCATGAACCAGCATGATTATTTTACTTTACCATGTTACAGTAACTCTTTTCAGACTGGGCTGAAAGGAAAAAAAAAACAATATTACCATGGATATTTTTTTCCAATACTTTATGTGATTTTATTGTCACACTCGCCCATTGCTGCCTTCATTGTAGTTGTGCACCTCTTGCTCACTGCACCCATCTTCCTTCAAGCCTCCTTGGCCGTTGTCTGACTGGACTTGACTGGAAGCTGCAGTGCTGTCTTAGTGCTTAGTGCACATGTCCTGATTTGTTGTCTCTTAAAGGGCCAGTGTGCATCTAACTTCTTCCTCCACTGCCAGTAATCTCACATATCCTATACTTGTCCAGAAAATGTGGACCGTGGATACATAAAAGTAAATGGGTTTGCTTCCGTAATTTGCAGATCCACTGCTTGCAGACCACAAAATGCTTACACTCGTGTCCTAAGGAGAATCTAGAAGTCAAACCAGAGGTCTGGACGTGGCTTTGACCACTTTATTAGATAGGACTAAGGCTTTTTCACAGTCCCAAGTGAAGACATTTGTGACAAGATGGTCAGTGGTTCATCTGCGAAGATGTCCATGAAGGATCCATGTTTGGTCCTTGTGTCTGTTTTTTTTTTTCTATGTTTCATCTGTATTCCATGGACACTGCTAGGCTGAAAATTAATTTCTAGAGCATATTTTAGCAATGAGCCATGAAAACTGCAATTTGCGGTCCCCAGTGCACGGAACGGCCAATCAGTGCACGGGACCAGTGTGTGTGAGGAACATGTAGGTGTTATATAATGGAATAAAATAATTTAAAATATCATGGCATTGGGACTACTGTATAATACATTTCCAACATCTCTTCAAAGCTATTATATATATTATTAGCATGTAGGGAATAGGAAACAGTCATGACTACTTGTATTATACAGTATAAATAATCTTCTACATTTGCTGCCAACACATCTGCTTAAATAATCTGTGTAGGTTTTCTTGGAAATCCTCAGCATGTTGCATTGGTAATTAAAATAGGAAAGTGTAAATATTTTGTGCAAAAAAATCAAAATAGACTTTTCTTCCTTTTCTGCTTTCTGTAAATATCCAATAAAATTCCTTTAATCTGACAATTAAAGGTCAATGAGACCTAATCCAGATCATCAAATATTCTGTATTATCGGACGGTCATGGAAAGGAATGTAAATTTATATGCACAGAGAAATTTGAAGAACAAATCTTAAAATGAAATGTTAACATAAAATCTACTTCTATAATGTCTTAATTGGCAGAATTTTCTAATTGGCTGATTATTCTGTGCCTGGCTTTGTGATGCTATATATTCAAACAGAAAATAGGCACTAGTTCTTCACACTTTCTGGATTAGTGGATGTCAAAGTGAAGGAATTTTTCTGTATAAGAAGCAATTCTAGTAAATAGATTTTTGTTAAAAATGTCTTATTAATGTAGTCAGGGATGACCCCTATGCTTAAAAGGGATTTTCCTTAGAATAGGTCACGATGTTTGATAGGTAGTGGTCCATCCAATTTGCTAACACAGCTAGAACCAGCCCTGTACTTGACATAGATCCAGAGATCTCCCCATTCATTGCTCTTCTAGATTTATATCAAGCTGACAGCTCAAGGGAGGTGTCTTTTCTGCTGCAGATAAGGGGGTGTGTCCATGCTCTCCCTATCACAGCTCAGGAGTTGAAGGATGAAACTGAGCATGGGCGGCCTTCTCAGTGAGCAGGTGAAAGAAATAGGAAAAAAACAAACAGCAGGTTGCGCTATACAGATAGATTTCAGTGAATTACTTAGTGCCTATACTAAATTTTTAATTACATACAATTAGAAAAGTATTCAGATCCAGGTGCTGGTTTGGAAACTGTAGAATATTTTTCGTGGGACAATAGAGTTCATGAGAAGACATGAAGTACAGAGAGGAGGTTAGGATGTGGCTAATGAGAAGCAGCACTTGTATGTAGTCTCCATTACCACAGCTCCACATTACCACATCCTGTCCTGTCCATCCTCTCTGTACTGCTGAAGATCACATTAAATTGTATTCAGGATCATAAACCCTGACAAGTAGAGCAGAGAGGAGGATGAGGCAGCTCTTTACCTCAGTGTTGTGATGTAACTTGTCCTCCTGTGTGATTAGGACAGATTTTGTATGTACTAATAGGACAGTGGCCATTTTATTTCCCCTGATGATTCCTCCCTAGACAAAACAAGTCATTCTAACTAATGAAAATTATTTGGGAATATACCGTATTTTTCGCCCCATAAGACGCAGATTTTTCCCCCTAAAACGGGGGGAAATGCTAGTGCGTCTTATGGGGTGAATACAGGGCAAACAAATGCACAATGTGCGGCGCATTTTTTTGTTATTGGTACATCGCAGGCTGTTACCTGAAGAGGGAGAGCCCGGCGCAGCATTCTTGTTGATGTGCGGCAGCACCATGTTCTGGGTTGTAGGGATAGGGACCGGCCGGCTAGGGGCCTGGGGGCTAATGAGAGGCTGGGAGCTGATGAGAGGCTGGGGGCTCATGACAGGCATGGGGGCTGATCTGAGGTCTGATTAGGGTCATTCACATTAGGGTCTGAGCAGTTCTGATTGGGCGTCTGATCTGAGGTCTGATTGGGGTCTTATTAACATTGGGGGTCTGATTGGGGCTGTCAGCTGAAATCTGATTAACATTGGGGGTCTGATTGCTGGTCTGACCTGAGGTTAAATTAAAAATATTTTTTTCTTATTGTCCTCCTCTAATGTCAGCTTCACAGTAGAATGCTCTCTGAGTGCCCAATTTACAATAGTGATGCCCCCTTAGTGCCCAAGCACAGTAGAACGCCCCTTTATTACCTCCACAGTACTTATGACTCCTTAATGCCCCCTTACAGTAGGGCCTCCCCTGTAATGTTAATAAAATTTAAAAAAAGGAATACTCAACTAGTCCTGTTTTCCCGATGAAACGAGCACATTATGCTGTCATCACCGGAAGATCCCTGGCATATGTGCTCTACCTATCAGCTCAAGAGCTGCAAAGACATCATTGCATCAAGCCTACTGCTAGAGAAAGCACAAGCCAAGGAATGAGCCCCAGGCTGTAATGAAAGACAGACACAGCAGCGGCCAAGTCCAGCTGTTGCGTCTGTCATTCCTTATGACCCAGGCCTCAGCTACCAGTACTCACATACACAGTAATTTCCTGTAACTATGATTCTTTTTACATAATACTGTAAATCTCCTTATGTAAAACAGATTACAGGATGCAGGCACTTGTTGCTGTAAAAAATCAATTAAAAATCGCATCAACATATATTTAAGAAGGGAAATAAAATCAGGGAAATTATCTGATATTAAGGATATAAAGTATTCCGCTGTCAAGTCAAAATTCTATATCCAATGTTGATCACAAAATGACACAATTCATATTAATCCACACATTATATTAAATTATTCCTTTTTTAGTTAAGATTAACTTTAACTCTCCAAGCTTTGGGAGACAGTGTCGGACAGGGCTGTCCAGGGCCCACCAGTAAAATTTAATTTGTGGGCCCACCATTTTTTATATGAACTGGTTGAGCTGCAGTACACTGCCTATATGTAGTGCAGTGGGTCTACTGTGTTATGTGCCACTTGTGCAGGGGGCCCACTAGGGGATTCACCTATACCCCTGTGAGCCTGTTGGGAGATGTGGATTAGAAAAGGCAGACCTATTCCACAATGTATGGCTTTGCTCACAAAGTAGTGGATTGATGAGTTAGATATGATGGGAAAAAAGACTCAATGGGGGAGATTTTTTAAACTGTTGTACAGTAGAACTGGCTTAGTTGTCCATAGCAACCAATCAGATTCCACCTTTCATTTTCCAAAGGAGCTCTGAAAAATGAAAGGTGGAATCTGATTGGTTGCTATGGGCAACTAAGCGAGTTCTACATTACACCAGTTTGATAAATCTTGCCCAGTGTGTTGTGCCTTTAGACCAGTGTCAGATAGTGAGAAATACTCTTCGTGTGGGAGAGTGATTTCCTGTTCTGAAATCTGCTCTTATAAAAGGCCCTTATGGCATTTTAATAATTTATAATGCTGTGTGTCCCTGCTTGACATCAGTTGCCATGCAGGGAAGTCAGGCAGGGACACAC
This sequence comes from Rhinella marina, assembly GCA_900303285.1. Taxonomy (NCBI): domain Eukaryota; kingdom Metazoa; phylum Chordata; class Amphibia; order Anura; family Bufonidae; genus Rhinella; species Rhinella marina. Next base: position 43,199 of record ONZH01022094.1, on the reverse strand, counting down.
AGCACTATAAATCATTACAGCAGTGCAGAGTTCAGGATGGGAAATCATGATCTCACACGGGAGCTGGTGAGCGCCGCGGACTCCTCACAGCTAACCAAGCACAGTGTTGTTGATTTGATAGTGGCTTTGCATTGTAATGCAGCTCAAATAAATGGGGCTGAGCTACGCCTAGGCCATGTAGCCAATGAATGTCATGTCACATGGCCTGAGAAGAAGCCCAAGCACTCATGGAGCGTTGTGGCCTCTTTGTACATCTGATCGGCTGGGGTCTCAGGAGTTGGACCCCTGCCGATCAGATATTGATGACTTATTCTGAGGATAGGCTGTCAATATGTAAGAGGGCTATAAATTCAGAATTGAGCAGTTTCAGTGAGATACTACATGATATACATTACACTGTATGTATATGTAAAGAGTAAGCTTCTTCCCAGGCCATGTGTTGTGACATTCATAGAAGCCTAAGCACTCATGGAGCATCACATCCTCTTTGTACAGCTGATTGGATGGGGTCTCCAAAGTCGGACCCCTGCCAATCAGATATTGATATTGATGACTTATTCTGAGGATAGGTAATCAATATGTAAATCCCAGAAAACTCCTTTAATGTCTACAGTGGTAATACTCCTTTACACAGAGTATATGTGGTAAAATTGGAATGGTAACTGTGTACAATAGAAAACTTATACAAAGTACTATTATAGATAATTTTCACAAATCTTATAGCAGTTTTCCTAGTTTTGCTAGTATGTGATGATAAAGCATCAATATTTCATTGGTGGCTGACATCTAAAATAAAGTGAGCAAACAGGTAGCTAAAAAGACAATGTTGGTTGTGGATTCTTACTTATAACAACAGGGGTTAAGGAATAGAAAACAAGAGTAGAAACAGTTAGAGCTGCTATTGTATAATCCCTGGCATCCTCCACTGGAGGTTGTGACAATCTCGGCATGGAGCGTGCTGTAAATCCTCACCGAACAAAACTATGGGTTGTTTACACATTCCCTAATGACAGCTGATAAAGGAAAATATCTTCTGACTTCAGTCTGGGTAAAGCTGATTGTGAAATAACAAAAGACGTCTGGCTCCAGATGACATTGGCAGGTTTATGTTGGCTTGACTTACTTGTCTTATTGTACTGTGCACATTGGATATAAAAAATATTTGATGCACTCTGACACTCTCTTACTCTTTACATATGCATAATGTATCATGTAGTATCTCCCTGAAACTGATCAATTCTGAATTTATAGCCCAGGCTCTGGCTTTAGCATTAGGCTTGAGCGAATCAAGCTTTGGATCATAGATCCTAAGTCAATTTGTTCAAAAACTTTGGTGTTAACGCTGTTTCCTTACAGAATTAAAATCTATTGGCTCAGTGGAGCCAAACTTTGTCTCGCATGAAGTCACACAAGACTTCAGTGAATTCCTTCTGTATTCCTATCTACGTATTTAAAACCATTTTAAAATAGGAATCCAAAGTGGGTTTTGGTACTGGTTGGTACCTCGGTACCAAAGCCCAGTTCAAATTCCTATTATGAGCTAGGGGTTATGCACACTATAGGAAAAAGAGCTGACCTCTTAGGTGGCCAGGGCCATAGGAGCAAACATAGGCCGCATGTGCAGCAGCTCCTGTCCCGACCACCTTGTATCTGCACTGCAGTGGTGGTCATACCCCGGGATACAAGCAATGTATAATGTGATCGAAAAATGAATCAAACCAGCAAAGAAGGCAATATGGACAATCACAATATATTAGTAAGTGCCTTGTATTAACGTTCTCTACATAATAAATACAATTTGCTTGTATTTAACCCTTTATGACAAAAACTGAAGAAAATGTGTAATAAAGAACAATTGAAAAAATTATTTACACAATGGTATACTCTCATGAATAAACAGTCTGATTGGCTCAAAACTTTCTGTGGTACTGTTTTTTGACACAAGAACATCTAATGCAATTATAAGGTGTTAACATTGACACATTAATTTGGGTATGTGAATATTCACAAGTTAACACAAATATTCACACAGGTGATCATTTAAAAAATAAATCATAGTAAAATCTGTTAGGCTGGGTTCACATCATGTTTTGTCATATATTTAATCTACACACAAAAAATATACATTAACTGATTAGTTAGACGCATGCCATACTGTGGAAACCATTACCATAGGGTTCTATTGTAAAACAAAGTTTTTTTGCTAGACTTTGCAGGATGGAAAAACACTTTTCCATCCTGCATAGTCCTGCAAAAAATTATATATTAACATGTACTTTTTTGTTTTTTTGTTTTATTTTTACAATGGAACTCTATAGTGACGGATGCTACAGTATGGCATCTGTCTAAGGCATCCATTAACGTATACGTTTTTATTGTGTATGTTAAACATATGACAAAACGTGATGTGAACCCACCCTTAATAGCAGCCAGCCTCCTTGATTGTTGTTTTGAGATTACATCTTTATTTTTCTACAATGCACAAATTGAAAAAAAAAACAGAAACATGAATTAATACATGGATTATAGTAAGTTATATCTTACAGTACTACTAATTGTATGGTGCAATGTAGTGTCCATATTATTGCCTTACTTTAAATTTTGACTATTCTTTATCTCTTTTTAGAATCTAAGACGGAACTATGATAGCAACTGGAGGAGTTATAACAGGACTGGCAGCCTTAAAAAGGCAAGATTCGGCCAGATCACAGCATCTTTTGTCTCGACCAACTTCACCACCTCCAGAGAAGAAGACTGTAAGACGTCGCCCAAGAGCTGATGTTGTAATTGTCAGGGGGAAAATTCGCCTGTACTCACCGTCTGGATTCTTCCTTATCTTAGGGGTCTTAATATCTGTAGCAGGAATAGCAATGGCTGTCCTTGGCTACTGGCCTCAAAAGGAAACATTTTTAACACCAGAGCTTACATTAGAAGTTAATAAAACACAAATACTTAGGGAAACCGGGATGATGGTAAGATTTTTTGAACAACATCTACATTCAGAAAAAATGAAAATGCTGGGCCCCTTTACTATGGGTATTGGTATTTTTATATTTATTTGCGCAAATGCAATCCTACATGAAAATAGAGACAAAGAAACTAAAGTAATTCATATGAGAGATATATATTCAACTGTCATAGACATTCACAGCATGAGGATCAAGGAACAAAAGCATCTCAATGGAGCTTACGCTGGTTTGTATGGAGAAACAGAGTACCGCCATTCTGACAACCCTTGTGCATCTAAACTAGCGGCCAACACAATTGCGTCCTTTCCTGGAAGCTATAGGAGTTGCAGTTCTATTGAGGATGAAGACAACAACCCTCGAGAAAGTAAAAGCTTTACAAACCTTTTGCCTCCACTTCTTATGGAGCGCTCAGGCTCCATGTTTGGCCTTCATGGCTATTCCAACAGAACAGGAGAAGAGAAAAACCATAGCTCCAAAAAATGTGAAACAAAATCTATAGTGTCATCATCAATCAATGCTTTCACATTGCCAGTTATTAAATTGAATAACTGTGTTATTGATGAGCCGGATATTGATAATATAACTGAAGACTTAGAAATCAGTAGTAACAGACCTAGAAATGTTTCAATGGATTCATTGGCTATTCCACTGCCAGATGATGGAAATAGATCATATAAGCCCACTAGTTCACATTTATCACGAAGTTACTCTATTATGGAACCAATAAGGTGTGACTCTATAGCTCCTGCACCTAATAATGGAAAACTTTTATCTCCAGGAGCAGCTAGAAAGCAATTTGGATCTAACACATCCTTACATATTTTATCTTCACATTCCAAATCTTTAGACTTAGATAGAGGTCCTTCAACACTTAATGTTCAAGCAGAACAAAGAAAACATCCAAGCTGGCCTAGACTTGACCGTAGCAACAGCAAGGGGTATATGAAGCTTGAAAATAAAGAAGACCCTATGGACAGATTGATTGTTCCCCAAGCACCACCAACAAAAAAGGACTACACCAACAAGGAGAAACTTCTTATGATCTCAAGATCACACAATAATTTGAGTTTTGAACATGATGAATTCTTGAGTAATAATCTTAAGAGAGGTACATCAGAAACCAGATTTTGAATTTTGGTTGGGTACTTTTCTTTCCTGTATAAAATGGAATTTGGAAATATTCAAATTTTTTGACAGATGTTAAGATAACTTAGATTTGTGTTTTTTCTATCAGATAGAGGACAACATTCTTATTTATAGTATGTATACACCATTATTATCATTGTAAGTATTAATTTTAGTTGCATCCTGTTGCCACTCTGGTAAAGCTCCGATTATGTTAAAAAACAGCTGCCAAAATGTTAACGTGTTCCTCCCAAGAAATTCTACTGAATGATCTGACATTGGATGCTAAGAGTAACAGGCCACATGTTAGTTCTTACAGGTTAGGCAAACGTACCATACCCTGAGCGTCTTGGGTCCTGTTAATTCAAACGGAACCCATGTACAGAGTGTGAACCCTCCACTTCTCCATGCCTATTGTCAGACTGACCACAATAATTGAATTGGAAGGACATTTTGACAGTTCATCTACCACTGTAAAGGTATATATCTCTCTTGAACACTGCTTACAATACTGTAAGCAGACCATGAGTGCAAATCAAAGAAAACTTTAACATACAACACTTTTATAGACTTCGTCTAATGGAAGTCTGTGATAGAAGCTGAAGAGGCATAATATGGATCCCCTTTTCTTACAGAGAAGATTCTGGTTTGGCTTATATCCTTAATCATGTTGCAAGTTGCTTGCTAAAAGGTTGGATAGGGTAGTTACACCCAATCGGTGGCACTATAGAGGCATAGAGGAGATTATCTTAGTATACATGCTACGGAAACACACCTACTTTGTTCCAGTAACTGTTGAAACATTTGTCTGGTCATGAACCCTCAACTTTTTCTGACATGTCCCAATACACATACCCCTTATGGGTCTTTTAGTTGCATGCAACCATTTGAGATAAAAGTTTACAGTTTAAATTTTCCCCAACTAATCCAAACTAATTGATTATTTTGGGTACATAACTTTCTACCCTCAGAAAGTCTTCACAGATTTTTCTCATTGTTATGCTGGCTGCATCATGAAAAATATGTGGATAAGGGCAATTGAAATCCCTACAATGAACTGTGGCCCTATATTTAGTATATTTATGAATGATGAATATTACCAAATCCTTTTATATGGGTGTTTCTATTACCTTATTATATGAAGTGTTCCATTATTATTATTATTCATATTATTATTATTATTATTATTATTATTATTATTCATACATGTACAGTATGTCTTTCTATTGGTGTAGAGCTATATTTTTTTCTACTGGTAGATGTTACATATTGATCATATAAAAAAGACAATGATTCATATAGTTTGGGTAAGCCAAAGAAATGTTCCCATGGAATCTTATAACTATTGTCATCTACTTATATGGACACGTCTTACCAAAGTCACACTGTAAACATTTATGGAGTTTTTAACTATTATCTAGAATTGCTTAGATTAATTTGTTATGGCTATTATGTAACTAGTTCCATGTATCCAAATGTGGAAATGACAAAATCCAATCATTTGGTGATATGAAAAACGAGATGACTCATTTTTAGATTGCCTTTTTAGTGCTTTTGTGCTTTTATAAAACAAAATTGAAAAGTACAATATGATGGAATCTAACTGATATGAAATAACATGTGTGAGTGTCAAGTTTGCGATGTACGAATCCAAGTATTGAAAAACTTATATTAAGATGATATCCTGCTGATATTGTTGTATGTAAAATGTGTATAGGTTAGAACGCTCTAACATTAATCTCCTGAACATAAGATAATATAGTGTGGTGAAATATCAAATAATTTATTTAGATAAAACCCATTTCATATAGAAGAACATCATTATATTTACATATCATTATTTTTACATATTAATAAAATACTTTCATAAAAAAATTATTTGAATATATAGAATAATTTAAGAAATTGAGTGTTGCTTTTAAATCACAAATGACCACTTTGCTTTATATGTAAGACATGAACAGTTGTTTTTTTTTTCTAATTAAACATGTCACTTTTAATATTTGAAATTAAGTTTTGTATTTGGAGTCACTTTTTAAAAAATATTAGGAAATTAAATAGCAAATCATGTTATCATCAGAAATGGTTCCTATCGCTGTGTGTATGAGTGTGTGTTGTACACAGCTTGCAGTACAAGTCCTGGCGTTCACATGCCCTTTATAAGGTATAGTTGCTGAGTGTTAAAAGATAAAGATCGGCTCTAAAATGGAAGAAAAAGAGAGGTAGTTTCTAATTGGAGTATCTACAGTAGAGATGAGTGAAATGAGTAAAAATTCGATAGGGCTGCTTCACTTAAGTTCACAAAACAGAATTTTGATTTGTGATTTTGATTTGCCATGCTGATCACTGCATCTGACAGTAATATTGAGACCTTTCAAGGGTTAATCGGGGTTAAAAAATAAATGCTCACCTCATCCATTTTCTTTTGGAGAGGCCGTCGCGGCTATCTTGATAGAAGAAATGCACCAAATATTGCGCGCGCTGATGTGATGATGTCACATCATCACGCTGACCGGGCACGGTGAAGTCATGACGTCACCGTGCCCAGCCTACGTGATGACTTCACACATCAGTGCGTGCAAGATTTGGTACGTTTTCTTCAATCGAGGTGGTAGTGACGGCCTCTCCACGAGCAAATGGATTAAGTGCGTATGTATTATTTTTTTCAGCCATTTCAGTATTGAGTCATTACCACGAAGCACCAGGAAATTCGGCTTTGTGGCAAATCGAATTTTTCCTGAAATTTGGATCTAAATCAATTTGTTTCACTTCGATTTCCTCAACACTAGCATCTCCAGTTGCAGGGAAACCAATAATCTAATAAATACTCCAGATTCATAAGTATAATTAGTATATAAGTTCAATCCATAATATTAGCTTCACCACTTAACCAGCCATTAAAACAATCATATGGGGATGGGGAACCAATTTGAAGACATTTATTTTTTTTAGATTTGAATTGAAGGTTTTGATTCGCTTCCGACTAGTACCTCGGAACCAAAGCCAAGTTTGGTTTCAAGCTTTAAAGTGGTTTTCCACTTTCAAAATTTAGTACCGAAGTTAGTCAACAAAATCACACGCGACTTTGTGAATAATTTACTTTGGCTCATCGGAGCCCGTACATTCTAATACTGTACGGAGAAGAATATAATATTCTGTATAATTGCGTAGTTTTGAATGAAGTGACTTCGGATTAAGCATCCGAAGCTTGATTTGCTCCACTCTAGTTCTGATATCAAATTTTAATAATAAAACTATAAAAGCAAACACTTTTTAGAACATTTTACCCACAATAATGCAAAAAATAATGCCATACAACGGTAAAAGAAAGGCACCATGCATCACAAAAAGACACATACATTATTTGGATAACCTAACAAAACAAAATGACTGTACTAAAAATCTCTCAGCTGGCTCTAGTCGTTAGCTTGGAAAAGCCCTTGAACTGAAGTGGGCAAGCAATTCTGTAATATTTTATAATTAGTGGCTCCATGTTGAACAGTCCATGGTTTAGTAAACTGATCTCTGCACTTACAACCCAAGGGCAAATTAAAGGGCCAATTATCAATAATGAGGGTTTGTACGAAATTCTCATTCTGAATTATTTTCCCATATAACTGATCAGGTAACAAATGAGCAAAAACTGTTTTGTTGACTTATCAAATGATTTAAAAATATTGCCCTTCGTATAGAGGGATGTGCTGCCAACAAATAATGAAACTGTACAGAGACAAATGATCATTCATCCTCATACAGCAGTGATAACTGCTGCATGTGAATTTTAGAAGGCAATGATTAGGAATAATTGTTCCTATGAATGTTCATTCCAGGTCATTGACCAGTGTATTGGCCTGTGTAAATGGGACCCACATTTTTTGTTACTTATATCTTTTACAAATTCTTATCTTATTGTGTAGTACATTATACACTACTATCTGACTGCATGACAGTTGCAAAATATATGTAGTCTATCATCTGTAAGTTTACAAATTGCACAGAGGAAGTTGCAAATTTACTAGTTGGGCATCTGCAAAGACAAAATACTTTATGTCGTAGGGCATATTCATCATTAGGTGTTGGAGATGCTGTCTGTTAATTGGGGTAGTAGAGCTATCTGGTAACCCAGGCAATGAGCGCAAAATGTAGCAAACATTTAATTTTGTGACTTTTTGGAACATGTTCCCAGGGCATTGATTTGACATGTATGCTTTGAGCAAACTTTTTTTTAATATTAGCTTATCGTTTTTAGAGCCCAAATTGAAAGTCTAATTTAAGGAGATCTCTTGAAGACATCTTAGCTCTTGGTTATAAGCCATGCACTGTTCAAAACAATTTTGGTGAGCAAAGCTGTGTTGTAAGGAAAGACATCATGTGCAATGTCAGTGATAGCAGGATTTGAAACATAGAGGTTGACTCCTCTCTGCAATGTCCTTTATGATCTTGGGGCTGCTTCTGAGTGTCTAAGAGAAGGTTAGGAAACAGATTATCCTCTAATTTCTCCAATTTCTACATGCAGTGGATGGCAGCTAGTCTCCTCTCACCATCTCTGTGAGAACTGCAAACTAGACTTGGCCCTGTCAATTAAAGTGCAAAGGGGACAGCAGTTGCAGAAAATGCTGAGCCTCCAAGAATATTTTAAACATATATTAAAACATATTTTTTCTTAGCAATGTGGGCACATATGAACTTGGGATGAACACAGATGCCTTCAGCTGCCAAGAGCACACACAACAAGTCAGAAATTAGGCAGAAAGGGAAATGAACAGTATGTAGAAGGAAATAAACTCATGATCCAAAGCATACCACATCTTTGTTCACACACGGTGGGGCAGGGTTATGGCAGACGCATGTAGGAGAGTGGATAGATGTAGCTGGGGGAATTATGAAATGTTTAAAGCCATAATATCTGCTTAGAGTCAGTCAAATGCTGCAAAAGCCATCAGTCAGCCATTTTGTTCCAGACTTCAGGCCTACAACTAAGTATAAAAATAATCCTTCAATTATAATTATGTTTGTTCAATTACTTTTGAGCCTGTGAAAATGGAGGATCTATGTGAAAAAAGTCTGTTATTCCTAAATGGTTAATGCAAATTAAAGTTTACAATTCAATTGCATTCTGAAGGCTTTGTTTCAAATCTACTGGACTATTGTACAGAGGCTGAATTATAAAAAAATTCATCAAAATACTTCTGGCCCAACTATATGTAGTTTGAGACTACTGGAAAACGTATTACAGCGCGCTACATATTTTCATTATAATTTGCAGCTTTTCACATTTCTTACTGTTCAAACGTGGCAATACAATACTGTTCAAAAGTGGTCACAGCTTAGCAGTGGGGCCATGGCCTCTGTATACCAGCAATCTTGCTCTAATTTACGCCAGAAGCTGGCATAAACTATAGCTAAAAATCTACGGTAGCTTATAGATATACACTTACTGTAAGACCAGAGATGCACCTATTTTAATAAGAAGCTTTTGCCTTTTAATAAATTAAGCACCTCTCACACAAGCACAAAATGGATCAAGAGTGGCCTACGAAACATCAGCCTTGATAAATTATCCTCTTTTGCATACAACTCTGATTGCATACGGTTTCTTTCCAAACCTCTGATATAAAATAATGCTGGTTTAATTCATTTCAAAAGCTCCTCCATTTTTTGAAGAATTGCACATTAATATTAGTAAATTATTTCATATGTTTTATATGTTCTTTCTTAAGTATCTTTGTACTGATATTTTCATGAGCTGTAATATTGTTGTCTGTCTTTCTAAAATTTAGTATATACAGTGCCTCTACTCTATACAGGGTTTGCATCTGCATTTATTTCCTTTAAATTCATTTGACAGGATGATAGCAACAGCAACTATTCCATGTATTTAAAAAAATCAAGAAATTGGTTAGGCATGGTCTTACTCAGTGCCTTTTTTGTGCCATCAAATTCAGATTCAAGTTGGATGACAAAATTTGTCCAATTTGATTATGCCCTTGATTGACCAATAACCATACAATTGTCTAACCCTGTAGGTTTTTCACATGGATTCTTGTCCCTCTTGTAGAGGCCCCTCTACAACTGTGATATGACAAAAGGAAGGAATGGAGAGCAGTATTTATCTACTCAATTTTGCTCACATATACCATCATAACCATCACCAGACTGATAATGCAGATAGGATATTACCATGAAAGATATTTTATGATATATGATTAACTGTTATGCATTAAAGTTTTACTAATTTCAAGCAATTAACATGATTAGAGATCTGTGAACCTTCAAGATGAAAGCTGAAGGAGACTGGTTTTTGGAGATCTTATTGATGATATCTTATCACAGGTCTTAGTGAAATTCCACAAAATATCAAAAGCCTTTAGTTTAATGCTCATTTTTGCACCTATTAGTTACAGCATTAAAATATATTTTGAATTTATATTTTCTCAAATATCTTGCTTTGTTAGATTCCTGTACTATATCTCTTGACACATGCTATTTTAGGTTTCACACAAGTACATGTTCTTTCTGGTATGTTTCACAAAATACCATGTGAACCTCACATTTCCTTTAAATGTACATTTGACATAAGCAACTTTTTAATGACTGCACCAAACAGTGACCCAAAAAATTCAACACAGATCAAATTTTGTAGATAGATTTGGCCTTATATGGCTTCTGTCATGCTCCATCATGTTATAAAAAAAATCAACTGCCAACAGAATATGGTCTGATTCATTTTTGTCTGTCCAAAATATCTAGTGCATGGTCAGCTTTGGTTGCTAAAGTACAGTATAGTCAGGTAAGTTTCTTGAAATTGAAGGGCACACAGACAAAATAGTTGATAACCATAGACCTATTATAACTTCAGGGATTGCTTTATCTTTTTGCATTTATATCAGGGTCAAGTGTATTTCCAGTTATTTGTCTAAAATCTTTTACACAGATGTGGCCAGGGTGCACGTTAAGAAAAAATATGTCTTACAATATTCTAATTTTTTTCTTTCTGTTGAAATAAATAGGCATTTTAAGGCAAATTTATATTAATAGCTTTGTGGACATCCATACCTCAGTATAATGTCTTTCTATTTTAGTGATACAAGAAAAAGCCCATTGTATAGGGGTAAAGGGGTAGGAAGGTATGTGCAAGGAAGTATCAATTGAGAAAGCAAGGATGTGCCTATGTATACATACATGCGAGAGGGGTGACTGAAGGGCAGAACATTGCTCTCTTTAGCCTCTATATTGACTATTGTAATATCCTGTTTGATGAAGACCTTATATTGCACATCTATTTTATTACTGTTTAAGCATTGAACAACTACAGGCAAGCCATTTTTTTAGTTACCGAAAGAAAGCCATCAGTAACCTGGGAAGGGCAGCTGCACAGTGACCCTTATCAAATAATTGGTCATATCTCATATGTCATAGAAGAAATTCAAACATGGGCTTTAATGCAGTTACAAATGGATGGTTTGCTTTAATTATACTTTAAATGGGTTATCCAGGCTTTTACTATTGATGACCTATCCTCAGGATAGGTCATCAATATCAGATTGGCGGGGGTCCGCTGTAAGCAGCTATTCAGTGCTGTGGTCTATGGCTGATCATTTGGGGTTTCAGACCCTCGCCAACCTGATATTGATGACCTATCCTGAGGATCTATCCTAAAAGCCTGGATAACCCCTTTAATATGAACCTTTTTTTTTTTAATAAACCATTTATTTATAGCTACTGTAGGTTAACCAATGGTCATCTTATGCAATGCCTTGCTTAAACAAAGCTTAACGTGAGCAGTAGATAAGCAATTTGTACATTTTACTTATTCTAATAATATCACATGCAGATGTTTCCACCGTCGCCTTATTTTGAATTCGGTTAAAGACTCCTGTTTCTCATTAAACAAATCCAATTCAATATTGCAACATGATTGCTAAACCCTTAAAGGGGTTGTCTCACCTCAGACATTGCGGGCATATCGATAGGATATGCCTACAATGTCTGATAGGTGTGGGTCCCACGTCTGGGACCACACCTATCTTTAGAAAGGAGCCCGCAAATAGAAGGATGGCGCACCGCACATGCATGGCTGCCCTCCATTCATTCCTATGGGAGGGCAAAAAATAGCTGAGCACATGATCTGCTATTTCCATCACTCCCATAGAGGTGAATGTAATGTTAGCCACACTTAAATGGTGAGCTTTCCTTTCATTTCAATGGTACTGCCGAAAATAGCCTATTTATTTTCGTGACTCCAATAGGAATGAATGGAGGGCGGCCACAAATGAGACAACCCCTTTAATAGGAAGAAATTCACATCACAACCATTGGGTGGCCACACACAGACACATGTAGAATAGGTATCTCATGACAGAGTATCACAAAATTGTGTTGTGTTAAAAACACTGATTAATTGCACAAGATATCTCAGGATATGTAGAGTCCAGAGAAAAGGTAAGGAAGGGCACTCCTATACCATATTGTTTAGTATTTGACAGTGTTGTAAATGAAATGCTCAGGTATTAGGGGTCTTTTACACGCCCATATTTATCATCTTTTTCTATTTTTTGGAATTAAATCCAGTTCTTGGACAAGAAAACAAAACAAATGAAAAATAATAATACTGACCTCAAATATGGCTGTGTAAATGTGCTGTAACAACCATTAAAAGAGTACTCGTGCATGAATAATGAAGAGTGTAAAACACAGTAGCAGTATAGAAAAATAAAATGGTGAAGAAAAGAGAAAAAACTATATCTTTTCCACTGCTTTAATCTTACACCTCAACCTGTAATCAGTTTGATGGAATGTACTGATTTTACATTGTGGAGTTGCTGCTGGTGATAAGGCTTGCTGGTTATTTTATAGAAAACCATAGGACCACTTATGTAAAAATGTGAAGCCATGGGGTTTGCTATTAAATACAAAACACATACAGTATAATGTCACTGTTGAATTTAAAGGCTATGAACACCTTCAGGGAAAGTGTTTTCATGATTGCATATAACTCATTTTGAACTAAAAATAATTTTTTCAATTGGTCTTTATTAAAAATGTTCATCTGTTTCTTAGCTACAGGGGTTACAAATCAGTTTATTTGTAAGCTGTCATGTTTGGTTTTCTTTGAATCACGCCATCTGACAGCTTATGTGTGGCTCTTATCTCTGATTTCCTGACCTGATATACATTCCTTATTGCTCAGTTTTTATCAAACTGATAGGAATATGGCTTAGGCTACTATCACACTAGCGTTATGGAATTTCCGGTATTGAGCTCCGTCATAGGGGCTCAATACCGGAATAAAACGCTTCAGTTTTTTCCCCATTCATTGTCAATGGAGACAAAACTGAACTGAAGAGAAGTGAATGCTCCTGAAAGCATTCCGTTCCCTCTTCAGACTGGAGAGCAAACCGCAACATGCTGCGGTTTGCTCTCCGTACTAGTTATCCGCACCTAAACGGATCCGGCATGACCCCCAATGCAAGTCAATGGGGACGGATCCGTTTGGTGTGGACACACTTGTAAACGGATCCGTCCTCCATTGAATTTCAATAGAGGTTATTCCAGATCCGTTTAAAAGATGCTAAAGATAATACAACCGAATCCGGAATTACTGATCCACAAGGTTGTATTATTCAGTACAGATCTGGCGGGTGAAAGGATCCGTACTAAGGCTAGTGTGAAAGTAGCCTTAAATAAGTGTTTATAAGGTCAGACATTCAGAGATAAGAGCTACACATAAGTCATCATATAGCGGAATTTTAAGAAAACAGAAAGTGACAACTTGCAAACAGACTAATTATTAACCCCTGTATCTCACAAATGGCTGAACATTTTTTAATAAGACCAATTAAAAAAATTATAGAAAATGAGTAAAATATAATAAAAAATTCCCCTGAAGATGTACGTACAGTAGCCTTTAAATAAAACAGTTTTATTAAAGCGGGAGTTCGCGAACCAATGTAGTGCTCACTTTTAAAAAATATGTATTCATATACCAAGGGAATATTTGTATGTAAAAAACGTATATGAAAAAATGTTCCTTTGACTCTGCCTATACAAGTCGAACATAACAATTTCCCTTTGAAAAGCTGATCTTACCATTTAAAATGGGATTTATATCGATTTATTAAATTCAACATTTTTCTTAGCAGTATTTCCAGTGAAAACAAAGGTCTAATGTTATTTACTAAAACAGAAGCCTGGTGTATTATATTAACTTTACTTAATATTTTATTAATGAGGATTTCAATCTACATATGTTTTGTGTTCTTAATACATTTGCTATTTTTTGAAAATATATATAAATAAATATATTGTTCCAGCTATACAGAAATAATTGTGATTGCGTGGTATTTTTGTCTTTTTTTGTGTGTTTCATGCACAGGCTGTTCAGGCAGTTGTGAATCATGACATACAGAGATGGTAAAGATAACCTCAAGGACCTGAGGAATAAACACATGTAAACAGCCTAGGTTCCAATCTAGTGCAATACCTTAGCTTCATCAGAAATTGATGTACCACAGACACTTTGAGTGCATGACCCCATACATAGTGCCTGGGGCCTAAATGGTGTACAAAAGAGTTGTGAGTTATGTGCTACTGTATGGTGCTTCTGTACAGAACTACAGTACAGTTGTTGTAGAGATGTGTCTGCTGCTAGAACTCTGTGTGGCATTGACCTGGTCTCTAATCTGAGCTGCTGTTAGCCTGCGATTTCTGAGGATGGTGACTCGGATGAACTTATCCTCCGCAGCAGAGGTGACTCTTGGTCTTCCTTTCCTGGGGCGGTCCTCATATGAGCCAGTTTCTTTGTAGCGCTTGATGGTTTTTACGACTGCACTTGGGGATACTTTCAAAGTTTTCCCAATTTTTCAGACTGACTGACCTTCATTTCTTAAACTAATGATGGCCACTCGTTTTTCTTTACTTGGCTGCTTTTTTCTTGCCATAATACAAATTCTAACAGTCTATTCAGTAGGACTATCAACTGTGTATCAACCTGACTTCTTCCCAACACAACTCATGGTCCCAACCCCATTTATAAGGCAAGAAATCCCACTTATTAAACCTGACAGGGTACACCTGTGAAGTGAAAACCATTTCAGGTGACTACCTCTCAAGAGAATGCCAAGAGTGTGCAAAGCAGTAATCAAAGCAAAAGGTGGCTACTTTGAAGAACCTAGAATATAAGACATATTTACAGTTGTTTCATACTTTTTTGTTAAGTATATAATTCCACATGTGCTAATTCATAGTTTTGATGCCTTCAGTGTGAATCTACAATTTTCATAGCCATGAAAATACAGAAAAATCTTTGAATGAGAAGGTGTGTCCAAACTTTTGGTCTGTACTGTATATTCCAGAGGTATGTCCACTAGAATCTTTGTTTCAACACAAAAGATCAAACCTTGTAGATAAATCTGGCCTTAAATGGAGCTGTCAAGCTCCATCATGTCATACAAAATCAACTGCCAACAGAATATGGTCTGATTCCTTTTTGTCTGTCCAAAATATCTAGTGCATAGTGAGCTTTGGTTGCTAAAGTACAGTATAGTTAGGTAAGTTTCTTGAAATTGAAGGTCACACAGACAAAATAGTTGATAACCATAGACCTATTATAACGTCAGGGATTGTTTTATCTTTTTGCATGGATATCAGAGTCAAGCCTGGAGCCTGAATGGTGTACAAAGAGTTGTGAGTTATGTGCTACTGTATGGTGATTCTGTACAGAACTACATTGCAGAGGTATGTCCACTAGAATCTTTCTTTCTAGAGAAGAATGCTGCCATAATAGTGGAGCATGATCTTGTTTGTTTCTTACAACAAAAAAAAAACTTTGTATGCCTTCATATGGAAGTAGAGGCTTTCAAATGTACAGTAGGTCCCCACAAACAGCTATGGATGTTGTATTTCGGTTTTATACATCTAGTAGGTCTTACAAAAGGCAATATACATATGTGCATGCGGCTTCATGGGCCTTTTACAAAAATTACATTAAGGCTGCAAGCTGTGACCCAACCAGAACCCATACCTATACATATGATCAGAGCTTCAATTTACCCTGAAATCAATTTGTCTAGCTCCTGTGAGCCTGCAACACACTGAGAGTGTCATGGCTCCTGATCTTCCCTCAAAAAAATACAATCCCCACAATGCCTAGCTTTCCTGCTGTAAGTTTCTGCTTGTTCATGAGTGTTGCTGTTTACTGATTGGCTGCCTGACATTCCAGTGCAGTCACGCCTCCTCTACTCAGTAAGCTGCAGCACACTGACATTTAGCTAGAGAATTGATAGCAACACACTGAGCATGCCTGACCTAACAAAGGCTCAGAACTACAGGTCGGTGCCATGGTAACTCATGAGGAAACACAGTGGTTAGTAAGGAAGAAACTACTTTATAACTACTAAATGGTAAATATGTGAAACTGACATTATATTAGGTAATTATTGATGATGAATTAGTCTACAACATAAGTTATATTTATGGTAACCGGAATAACCCTTTAATTGGGAAGATCATCTAAACACTTCACTGATCAGGATTGGGTCATTTATGGAGGCATAAAAATGCTTGCTGGTAGGTAGCACATTGCCCTGTGTAAATAGAGGATGTGGTGCTGACGGTATGCAAACTGAATGAATTGTGCAAAGAATCACTTGTCACCCTTTCAGTTTTCAATGGTCAGTGTGAAGTTCCTGAAAACGACCGGCAATTAAATGATTATACTGTCGATGTTGTATTTTTAAGGCATCTTATTAGCCCATGAAAAAGGTCTAAATGTTCACTTTTTTCAGCTTGAAATCTAATATAGATTTTTGTTCCCTTTTATGTGCTTCAAGCAGATTTTTCACCTTGTTTTATGTTTTTTTTTAATTATTTGAGGAAAAGTACATGATAAAACCTGTCACTAGGAAATTCACCCAAACACAATGCCTTGTAGGACTAGCTCAGCTAAATGTAATAATACCTTTCATTTTGTGACTAGTTGCTTCCATCTGGAGAAAACTTATTTTTATCCATAAGCAGGTGAGCAGTTAAGTAAACCAAGGGCAGGCTGAAACCTCTGTGCACCCTTGCTCCTCCTGCTTTCTCTTCCAGCCCTGCCAACCAGAAGGGATTAAAGAGAAGGAGGCACTAGTAGAGGAAGCAGGAAGAGCAAGGGCTGGACCTGCCTTTGGTGCATATAGCTGCACATTTGCATATGGTTTACTTTTTCTCCAGAATGAAGCAACTGATTACTAAGTGAAAGGTATCATTACATTCAGCTTAGCTAGCCCTACAAGGCTTGCTTAACTGAATTTCATGGTGACTCTTTCTATCACATTCTTACCTGTGCTTGGTTTACCAGTGACTTTCCTGGTCACAGTTCCTTTAGCATACAGAGTTGATTAGCACGTTGATCAATAGCAGAAAATGTCATAGTTTATTATTCAAGCACTGCCTAATTGAGCTCTGAAATGAAATACTAACAACCCAGTCTCCAGGGATATGTGTTTTTCTATAATTTATGCCATGATCATTCGTTAATCAAATTTGACATTTTACTAATACTCTCGAGAGCCTTTGCATCTTTACAGTTCATGCAAGTGGCTTTACATTTTGCATATGCTTCTTAAAGCTATGTTTTTTTCCCAATTTTTACATTCTAATATATAAAGCTGAGTGTATGTATGTATGTGTGTATGTCCGCTAAAGGAATCCGCACCGTCGCAGCTACAATCACAAAATTTGGCACACAGGTACATCAGGTGTCCGGGAAGGTTTTAGAACGGGTCTCAGCTCTCCAGGGAGTACCGTTCCTGAGATATTGCCAAAAAATGCATTAGCCAATAGAAGCCTGGTCACATGACCCTTATCAGCTAATAGAAGCTCGCAGGCTGTTAGTCTCCACACACAAACACACACACACACACACACACACAGCTTCACACCAGGTTTCAATAACAACCCAGCCAGTTTTTTTCACTGCTGTTGGTCTGCTTTAAAGGGGCAGAGCGCTGTGGATGACACTGTTAAAGGGGTATTCCGGTTATCATAAATATACCTTATGTTTTAGACTAATTCATCACTACCCACTGTGTTTCCTCATAAATTACCATGGCATCGACCTGTAATTCAGGCCACCCAAAAAAGAAGGACTTAAAAGACCGCCCCCAGGCCCTGCTAAGTCACGCCCCCAACCCAGTCAGACCATGTCCCCTCCCACTCTGCAGCCAACGGGGATTGAAAAAATGAAGGTAAAAATCACCTTCTGTCAGCTGCAGGGGTTAGAGGGAGGGTGACTTTCTCCCTGCAGCTCATGCTCAGACTGCACAGTGCTACTGTCTCAGAGTGAGCTGTTCAAAAGCACATCCCTGTGTCCATCCAGACCCTGCGCCGGACATAGGACAGGGAGTCTGAAAGCTGGACTGTCCGGCCTAAAACCGGACCTCTGGTCACCCTAGGGGCAGGCTGCTGTTAGGGTGGCCAGATGTCCGGTTTTAGGCCGGACAGTCCGGTTTTCTGGCTCTCTGTCCTCCGTCTGGTGCAGTGCCTGGATGGACACAGGGATGTCAACCCTTTCAGTAGATCACGCTCAGACAGCAGCATTGTGCTAAGCGTGAGCTGCAGCAACTGACTGAGGCTTCTCTCACCCTCAGTCAGTCACTGGAGCCCACAGACATGGCTTCCTGTGGCTGACTGAGGGGGAGAAAAGCATCTGGCTGTCCCTACCTGACCTTCAGTTCAGGAACTTCTTCTTCTCCTCTGTGTCTTCACAAAGCCGGGGTGTGTGGCTTTATGTTTAGGGGTGTGGCTTCACTGTGACCTGGGGCGTGGCTTCATGTTTGGGGGCATGGTTGGTGAGGTCCGGGTTGAAGCCAGGGGCCACCCTAGCTGCTGTGGAGGTCACAGTTAAAGGGGAGGGTGCTGTGGATGTAACTGTTAAGGGGGCAGGCTGCTGTGGAGGTCACTGTTAAAGGGGTGGGCACTGTAGAGGTCACTTAAGGGAGGAGGGGACTGTGGAGGCCACTATTAAAAGGGGAAGCAGGGTACTGTGAGGTCACTGTTAAGGGAGGGGGGTACTGTGATAGTCTCTGTTAAAGGGGCAGTCACTGTGGAGGTTTCTGTCAAGGGGGCCAGAAATGGTGGAGGTCACCATTACTGTAACCTATGGTCAGTTTTAAGGGGTGGGTGCTGTAGAGGTCACTGTTAAGGTGGCGGGCCCCGGTGGAGGTCATTGTCAAGGGGATTAGGTGCTGTATAACTCACTGTTAAAGGGGCCGGCTGCTGTGAAGGTCAAAGTTAAGGGGGTGGGCTGCTGTGGAGGTCCCATTTTAAGGAGACGTGGCACTGTGGGGGGTCATTGTTATGGTGTTGGGGTGCTGTAGAGGTCACTCTCGATATCTTTTAACAACACACACACAAACATTAAATGAAATAGATGAAATATACCCAGACGTAGCCGGGTCCTTCAGCTAGTTTATTATAAAAATGAAGGGCACTTTGGAACCAGACATGACAACTATATGCTCTAGTTTACAGTTGTAGGAGCTCAGAAGAGAAGAATGGGGACTTCAGTTCATAGCACTACCTCAAAGATGCAGTCATGGTAGATGCAAAAGGTGCTTTTATTAGTTAATTTGCAGTGTGTCTGGACCCTTTATCAGGCTTTAGCATTGCCATTAAAATGAGCCAGATAACCAGTTCCCTTCAGACACAGCACTGTGGAAACCATGGCCTGTCTTGAGCACAGTCCTGAAGTGTACAAAATGAAGCACAAGTGTTGTGAAAAAGGATTGCAATCAGAAGTGGATGGAAGTGAGGCACAAGACGGGAGGAGTAGACATTAGGAAATATATAGCTTGTTATTTTAACACATGTTAGATTTTATTGACTGGGCAATTTCTTTCTAGAAGAAAATGTTACAAATCTTCATTGTAGCAAACAAAACCTGAGGAACATGTTTTAAGCATGCACTGATTTTTGTAATGGTGTAATGAAATACAATATTCCCTACATCACCATTGTTGGTAAAAATGTGGAGCGCAAGTACAGCATGTATAGGCAAAATACGTTGTATTTGCATCTATTTGCTAACGTTTTTAATTAAGGAACCCAATATGTGGTAGATTTTTTGCAAACATTTCTGTGACTGTAAATCAATTCCATTAATTTAAATGGGCTTGGTTTGGCTACAAGCACATGGATTTCTACAATCACTATTCAAATAAATAGGACAGTATGAATGCGAGCAGTATTCATTCTGTTAAATGTCATCGGAAATAGTTAAGCTTTTTATTAGATGGATCCCTTTGGTTACGTTGATATAACATTTATACCTATGTTCATAAAGAAGGATCTGCAGTCCAAAGAATATATTGAAATATGATTTTTTTTCACCCTGTGTTACAACGTAGTGTTTCCACATTGGAGCCAGTTGATTGTTGAATTGTAGCAATGGGTGAAAAAAATGTCCTTGGACTGCTAACTCATGATTACAAGTGATGGTCAGGAGTTTGGCTTTCAACCCATTCACAACATCTGTCGTACATGTACAGCAGATGACAGTGCCTGGCAGTGTCTGAAATCGGAGACAAATCCAATCATAGACATTTAAACCCTCAGATGCCATGGTCAATTGTGACCATGGTATCTGAGAAATAATTTGAACAGCGGTGACCCCCTTAAATGCATGAATTTCTCACCCACAAGAAGACTGTGGAAGGTCTGAAGACTCCCAGGACTGCCATAGTAATATTCCTATTGAGCGACTCCAACATAGTAATTTTCCTATAGATTGAAAATAGTATACTATGTAAGCAACTGACAGCATGTTCAATTCAGGAATGGAGGCTAAAAACAAAGTTAAAACAAGTTTTTTAAAATAGTTATAAAAACAACAATAAAAAAGAAAGGTAACAACAATTTTACTGCACAGTGAACACTATAAACATGTATAAAGCAATGTTTTAATTGTTTTTTTTTTCAATTCCACCCCATTAGTATTTTTTTCCCATCTTCCCAATACATCATATGGAATACTAAATGTTGACATTAGAAACTACTGCTTGACCCTCAAAAAAGAAAAGTAAAAAAGTTTTGACTCTTAGAAAGCAGGGAGTGAAAAAGAACAATAAAAAACAGGACATTGTCTGTGTTGGGAAGTAGTTTGCATCCATCTTTTGAAGCTTACCTTAATATTTTGCTGCTCCACCATCAAGTACATGGAAGCTGTATCCCCTATTCAAAGAGTATTGAATTAAATTTGTTGGGGTATTATTGAAGTTTTTCCATAATCAATACTTCATCTACATCTAATGTCAGTGGCGTACATAGAGAAGTAAGGGCCCATAGCAAGGATCAAACCAGGCCCCCACACAGGACAGAAGGGTTTCCGCCTAAACCCCTTTCAGTGCCCCTTGGGCCATTTTTTCCACTGCCTGTATTCATTAGAATACTTTAATATTTCAATGCATTGTGGCTAATACTGGTCTTCTCCATCACGTAAAACACACAATTTTGTGGGGCCCCTGCTGGTAAGGGGCCCCTCTGGGCCCCCTGACAGGTGAGTAAGCGCCATTTGATGGTGGGGGGTGGGCTAGGTCTGAAGTAGAGATGAGCGAGCATACTCGTCCGAGCTTGGTGCTCATTCGAATATTAGGGTACTCGTAAGTGCTCGCTGCTCGGACGAGTATCTCGCCATACTCGAGGAAATGGCAACTTCCGCATCGTGCTTTTTTGGCGCCTATAAACACAGCCAATCACAAGCCAGGAGACTCTACGGTACACCCAGCATCACGTGGGGCCCTTACATGTCGATAGCAGGGGTTGGCTGGCCTGATCAGGTGACCCTGGAATATACTAGTGACTGGCCGCGGCGCTCGGCTCAGATGCCGTCTGGATGTCGTTAGGGATAGAGCTGCTGCCTTTCAGGGACAGTGTTAGGGCCTTCATTTAGTTCTCTGTTAGACAGGAATCACCCACAAAGAACCCAACAGCCCTTCTAAGGGCTAGAAGAAATTTTTTTTTTGTCTCCTGGCTTGGCTGGCTGGCTGGCACTAGTAGTGCAGCTATCGCCATATCTAACCCTGTTTTTTTTTTTATTGTTCTATCTCAGTGATACAAATCCATTGCACACAGCAGTGTGGAACCATTCTGTGTGTCACAGTTCAGCACACTCACTCCAATCCATATATACTGTCCAGGTGACACTTTCTGTACGTCACAGAATACAACCAAGTCATTTGCTACCAATATCATCTACAGCTTGATCCAGAAAATTCTCTGTGCGACATTTGTCTGGGTCGCAGACTAAATAGCCACCATTAACAGGGTGTCAGTCAGTTCTACCATAGTTCTTGCACGTCACATTCCCAAAAAACAAAATATAAAAAAAACAATATATTTTTTCAGTTGTTTTAGCTCAGCGATACAAATCCATTTTACTCAGCTGCGTGTAACCTTTCTGTGTGTCACAGTTCAGCACACTCGCTCCAATCCGTATAATCTGTAAAGGTCACACTTTCTGTACGTCACAGAATACAACCAAGTCATTTGCTACCAATATCATCTACAGCTTGATCCAGAAAACTATCTGTGCGGCATTTGTTTGGGTCGCAGACTAAATAGCGACCGTTAACAGGGTGTCAGTCAGTTCTACCATAGTTCTTGCACGTCACGTTCCCAAAAAAACAAAATATAAAAAAAAATATATTTTTTCAGTTGTTTTAGCTCAGTGATACAAATCCATTTTACTCAGCTGCGTGTAACCTTTCTGTGTGTCACAGTTCAGCACACTCGCTCCAATCCGTATAATCTGTCCAGGTGACACTTTCTGTACGTCACAGAATACAACCAAGTCATTTGCTACCAATATCATCTACAGCTTGATCCAGAAAACTCTCTGTGCGACATTTGTTTGGGTCGCAGACTAAATAGCCACCGTTAACAGGGTGTCAGTCAGTTCTACCATAGTTCCTGCACGTCACGTTCCCAAAAAACAAAATTAAAAAAAATATAAAAAACAAATATAAAAAAAAAATATTTTTTCAGTTGTTTTAGCTCAGTGATACAAATCCATTTTACTCAGCTGCGTGTAACCTTTCTGTGTGTCACAGTTCAGTACACTAGCTCCCATCCGTATATACTGTCCAGGTGACACTTTCTGTACGTCACAGAATACAACCAAGTCATTTGCTACCAATAACGTATACAGCTTGATCCAGAAAATCTCTGTGCGACATTTGTCTGGGTCGCAGACTAAATAGCCACCGTTAACAGGGTGTCAGTCAGTTCTACCATAGTTCCTGCACGTCACGTTCCCAAAAAAACAAAATAAAAAAAATAATATATTTTTTCAGTTGTTTTAGCTCAGTGATACAAATCCATTTTACTCAGCTGTGTGTAACCTTTCTGTGTGTCACAGTTCAGTACACTAGCTCCCATCCGTATATACTGTCCAGGTGACACTTTCTGTACGTCACAGAATACAACCAAGTCATTTGCTACCAATATCATCTACAGCTTGATCCAGAAAACTCTCTGTGCGACATTTGTCTGGGTCGCAGACTAAATAGCCACCGTTAACAGGGTGTCAGTCAGTTCTACCATAGTTCTTGCACGTCACGTTCCCAAAAAAACAAAATATAAAAAAATATATATTTTTTCAGTTGTTTTAGCTCAGTGATACAAATCCATTTTACTCAGCTGCGTGTAACCTTTCTGTGTGTCACAGTTCAGCACACTCGCTCCAATCCGTATAATCTGTCCAGGTGACACTTTCTGTACGTCACAGAATACAACCAAGTCATTTGCTACCAATATCATCTACAGCTTGATCCAGAAAACTCTCTGTGCGACATTTGTTTGGGTCGCAGACTAAATAGCCACCGTTAACAGGGTGTCAGTCAGTTCTACCATAGTTCCTGCACGTCACGTTCCCAAAAAACAAATTAAAAAAATATAAAAAAACAAATATAAAAAAATTATTTTTTCAGTTGTTTTAGCTCAGTGATACAAATCCATTTTACTCAGCTGTGTGTAACCTTTCTGTGTGTCACAGTTCAGTACACTAGCTCCCATCCGTATATACTGTCCAGGTGACACTTTCTGTACGTCACAGAATACAACCAAGTCATTTGCTACCAATATCATCTACAGCTTGATCCAGAAAACTCTCTGTGCGACATTTGTCTGGGTCGCAGACTAAATAGCCACCGTTAACAGGGTGTCAGTCAGTTCTACCATAGTTCTTGCACGT
The DNA here is from genome assembly GCA_900303285.1 of Rhinella marina. NCBI lineage: Eukaryota > Metazoa > Chordata > Amphibia > Anura > Bufonidae > Rhinella > Rhinella marina. The sequence goes on along the minus strand of ONZH01022094.1, from coordinate 18,875 downwards.
CACGTTCCCAAAAAAACAAAATTAAAAAAAAAATTATTTTTTCAGTTGTTTTAGCTCAGTGATACAAATCCATTTTACTCAGCTGTGTGTAACCTTTCTGTGTGTCACAGTTCAGTACACTAGCTCCCATCCGTATATACTGTCCAGGTGACACTTTCTGTACGTCACAGAATACAACCAAGTCATTTGCTACCAATATCATCTACAGCTTGATCCAGAAAACTCTCTGTGCGACATTTGTCTGGGTCGCAGACTAAATAGCCACCGTTAACAGGGTGTCAGTCAGTTCTACCATAGTTCTTGCACGTCACGTTCCCAAAAAAACAAAATAAAAAAAAATATATTTTTTCAGTTGTTTTAGCTCAGTGATACAAATCCATTTTACTCAGCTGCGTGTAACCTTTCTGTGTGTCACAGTTCAGCACACTCGCTCCAATCCGTATAATCTGTCCAGGTGACACTTTCTGTACGTCACTTAATTCTACCGGACTTAACAAGTTTGTGGGTTTCAGTACACCAGGCCCGTGTAATTTTTTTTTTTTTTTTATCATACACCTATATACAAAAAATGTTGAACCCCAGGGCTAAGGGTCGAGGGCGAGGGCGTGGGCGTGGGCATTCAATTACTGCAGGGGGCAGAGGCCGTGGTCCTGGGCAGGGTGAGACAGTACCCGCTGATGAGGGGCACGGGAATTCCGCAGAGCTACACTCCCTAGCTTCATGTCTCAACTTACAGGGACACGTGGTAGAGGACTGTTGAAACCACAACAGTGCGAACAGCTGATCTCGTGGATTGCGGACAATGCTTCAAGTAATTTGTCCACAGGTCTTCCACGCAGTCCACCCACGTTACCCAAGGGAGCACTCCTATGGCTCCTCCACCTCAACCTCCTTCCCCCCAGTCTGCCCCCTCCCAGGAAAATTTGGAATGCGATCCGGCATACTCTCAGGAACTGTTTTCTGGACCCTTCCCAGAGTCACAAACCACTTCTCAGGTTGCTGCTGACCTCGTTCCCGATGCCCAAGTTTTCCAACTGTCGCAGTCTGTGGGTGATGATGATGATGACAATGTTGACTTAGTGGAAGAAGTTTGTAAAGAGGTGTCGGACGATGAGGAGACACGGTTGTCAGACAGTGGTGAAGTTGTTGTTAGGGGAGGAATTCCGAGGAGGGAGCAGACTGAGGAATCGGAGGATGACGAGGTGACTGACCCAAGCTGGGTTGATATGCCGAGTGAAGACAGTGCTTCTGAGGCGGAGGCGAGTGCTGCACCAGAACAGGTTGTAAGAGGCAGTGGTGTGGCCAGAGGGAGAAGCAGGGCCAGAGCTGGTGCATCAGCAGCAACTGTTTCACGTAGTGAAGCTCCCGTGGCGAGGCCTAGATGTTCGCAAGTCTGGAGGTTCTTTAAAGAAAGTGAGGATGACCGACGGACTGTGGTGTGCAACCTGTGCCACACCAGGATCAGCAGGGGTGCCACCACTACTAGCCTAACCACCACCAGCATGCGCAGGCATATGAGTGCTAAACACCCCACTCAATGGAACCAAGGCCGTTCACCACCTCCTGCGGGTCACACCACTGCTCCTTCCCCTGTGTCACTCGCTGCCTCTGCTAGTCAACCCCCGCGTCACTCGCTGCCTCTGCTAGTCAACCCCCTGCCCAGGACCCCGGCACGAGCGCCTCCCGCCGGAAAACCACACCTTCGCCTCCACGATCCTCCACAGTGTCCACCAACGTGTCCCAGCGCAGCGTTCAGCTGTCTTTACAGCAGACGCTGGAGCGCAAGAGGAAATACAGTTCCACCCACCCACATGCCCAAGCCCTCAACGTCCACATCTCCAAATTGCTGAGCCTGGAGATGCTGCCCTATAGGCTGGTAGAGACCGAGGCCTTTCGAAATCTCATGGCGGTGGCTACCCCTCGGTATTCCATCCCCAGCCGCCACTATTTTTCCCGATGTGCCGTCCCAGCCCTACACCAGCACGTGTCACAGAACATCATCCGTGCCCTGACCAACGCTGTTTCTGAGAAGGTCCACGGACACGTGAACAAGTGCTGCCGGGCAGGGACACTATATCTCACTGATGGCACTTTGGGTTAACTTGGTGGAGGCTGGGACCGAGAATGACCCTGGGGACATACTATGCCTCCTCCTCCTCCTCCGACCCCTCCTCCTCCACCAAATTACCATCCGTGGGCACGGCGCCTTCAGTCGGTAGCTCTAGGCGCAGCAGCAGTGCCGTGGGTAAGCGCCAGCAGGCGGTGCTCAAACTGCTGAGCTTAGGTGACAAAAGGCACACCGCCCAAGAGCTGTTACAGGGCATCACGGCGCAGACCGATGTGTGGCTGGCACCGCTGAACCTCAAGCCAGGCATGGTTGTGTGTGACAACGGGCGTAACCTGGTGGCGGCTCTGCAACTCGGCAGACTGACACATGTGCCATGCCTGGCCCACGTGTTCAATCTAATAGTTCAGCGGTTCCTCAAGACATACCCCAATCTGTCTGATTTGCTCACCAAGGTGCGCCGCATCTGTGCGCATTTCCGCAAGTCGACCACAGATGCTGCCACTCTCAGGGCAGCGCAGCGCCGCCTACAACTGCCCGCTCACCGACTGTTGTGCGACGTGCCCACGAGATGGAATTCCACATTAAACATGTTATCCAGAGTTTACCAGCAGCGCAGAGCGATTGTAGACTGCCAGATGTCATCTTCCACCAGAACTGGTAGTCAGGTCTCTCAGATTCCTCAAGTCTACAATGAGGAGTGGACGTGGATGTCTGATATCTGCCAGGTGTTGAGCAACTTTGAGGAGTCAACACAGATGGTCAGCGGCGATGCCGCCATTATCAGCCTCACCATCCCGCTGCTTTGCCTGTTGAAAAACTCACTGCTCAGCATCAAGTCGGATGCTTTGCGCTTGTCACAAGAGACGGTGGAGGAAGATACGTCGCTTGATAGCCAGAGCACCTTCCGTTCTGTTTCTCAGCACGTATCGGAGGAGGGGGATGAGGATGAGGAGGAAGAGGAGGAGAATGTCGGCGAGACAGTAGAGGGTACCAGTGCTCAGTCCTTAACTCTTGAGCGTGTATGGGCTGAAGAGGAGGACTTGGAGGAGGAGGAGGAGGAGGAAATGGAGAGTCAGGCCAGTGAGGAGAGGGAATTCTTACGTGTTGGGACTCTGGCGCACATGGCAGACTTCATGTTAGGCTGCCTATCCCGTGACCCTCGCGTTAGAAGAATTTTTTCAAACACCGATTACTGGGTGTTCACTCTCCTGGACCCACGGTACAAGCAGAACCTTTCCACTCTCATCCCTGCAGAGGAAAGGAGTATGAGAGTGAATAGATATCAACAGGCCCTGGTGCACAAGCTGAAACAATTCTTCCCATCTGACGCCGCTAGCGGCAGAGGGCATGGTTCTGTGGGCCAAGTAGCGGGGGAGAGGAGGCGAGCAGGCAGCTTGACCAGCACTGGCAGGGGAACGCTCTCCAAGGCCTTTGCCACTTTTATGTCACCCCAGCAAGACACTGTCACCTGTCCCCAGTCTAGGCAGAGTAGGGGGGAGCTGTACAGAAAGATGGTGAGGGAGTACCTAGCTGACCATACCAACGTCCGTAGCGATCACTCTGCTCCATACAACTACTGGGTTTCAAAGCTGGACACGTGGCCTGAACTGGCGCTGTACGCTTTGGAGGTGCTGGCCTGCCCTGCCGCTAGCGTGCTGTCAGAGCGGGTATTCAGTGCAGCTGGTGGCGTCATCACCGATAAGCGTACACGCCTGTCAACTGACAGCGCTGACAGGCTGACGCTTATTAAAATGAACAAAGCCTGGATTTCACCGGAATTCAAATCTCCTCCGGGGGAAAGCAGCTAAAGATTTAAATAACTTATGTATCCGATTCCTCTTCTCTACTCCTCCTCCTACTCCTCCTCCTCCTACATATCATCTTTGCCTAACGCTGACCCAAAAAACGCCATTTTTTAGAGGTCCAACTGGCACTCTTTTAGCACAATTTTTCAGGAGGGCCCCCTACAGGCCCTCTATTCAAACAATTTTTCCGGAGGTCCACCTACAGGCCCTCTCTTCAAACAATTTTTCCGGAGGTCCACCTACAGGCCCTCTCTTCAAACAATTTTTCCGGAGGTCCACCTACAGGCCCTCTCTTCAAACAATTTTTCCAGAGGTCCACCTACAGGCCCTCTCTCCAAAAATTTTTCCGGAGTTCCACCTACAGGCCCTCTGTCCAAACAATTTTTCCGGAGTTCCACCTACAGGCCCTCTGTCCAAACAATTTTTCCGGAGTTCCACCTACAGGCCCTCTGTCCAAACAATTTTTCCAGAGTTCCACCTACAGGCCCTCTCTCCAAACAATTTTTCCGGAGGTCCACCTACAGGCCCTCTCTCCAAACAATTTTTCCGGAGGTCCACCTACAGGCCCTCTGTCCAAACAATTTTTCCGGAGGTCCACCTACAGGCCCTCTCTCCAAACAATTTTTCCGGAGTTCCACCTACAGGCCCTCTGTCCAAACAATTTCTCCGGAGTTCCACCTACAGGCCCTCTCTCCAAACAATTTTTCCGGAGGTCCACCTACAGGCCCTCTCTCCAAACAATTTTTCCGGAGGTCCACCTAAAGGCCCTCTCTCCAAACAATTTTTCCGGAGGTCCACCTACAGGCCCTCTCTCCAATTCCAGTTTCCAGTTTTATTTACGCAAACTGCATACATTTTTATTTTTGGGATAGGTGTGAAAAATAATATTACTTGCGAATCTATATCGCCCAACATTGGATACGGTAGCAAGTAGAAGACCAAACACATGCTGCCCACAGGGTTCCGCAAATTCCTGGTCCACCCGCAAATTCCTTGTCCACAATGTCAAGGAGGTCGAGGTTCTGTGGATGAGCAACAAGTCCTTCTGTACTGAAATCGCCGACAAAGTCTCCATCTAAGAACCTACAGACCATTGTGGAGAGAGCGGCACAGCTCGCCATCAAAGTGACGAACCCCTAAGCCAGACTGCGCAGAGAAGATAACGAATAAATATCTCTGTGGTTATTTTTGCTAAATAAAAGTTAAACAAACCCCCCAAAAAATTCATCTGTTCCTGTGCCTGATCCACCCAAGTTGAATCTGTCCCATCCTGAGAAATTCCCCCCCAAGGAGTCCCCACTGTAACTTGCTTCCCATACAACTACCTCACCCCCCGACACCTGTGTCTCGCCATTGTCCACCACCTCCTCAGACAACACTGGTAAATCCCCACTGTCAGCACACGGAAACAGCAAAAGTTCTTGCGAATTAGGGCAGAGAATGTTCTGGGCTAGCACATCAGGGAAGGGGTGACTATGGGGTTCCAGGGAGTACGTGACCACATGCAATATCCATTTAAAAGTCATGCCACACTTGATGTAGCTCATAATTGACAATTGTACCGGTTGATGCTAAATTTTAAGTTGGGGTCCTGCGTCGTCATTCTAACTACATCCGGCTGTTATCACCACCACACACACTAGCCCAGGGGGCACTCCTCTGGCTCTTCCAGCGAAACCTCCTTCCCCCCAGCCTGCCACCCCACCTACAGGCCCTCTCTCCAAACAATTTACTTCTTTGTCCTATCTTTCTCTCTCTCTACAAACTATTTTTCCGGATAGCTGCCATATACGGTATTAAACTGAGTAGTATACATAGAAGACATACCACACTTGATCAATCTCATAATTTACGACTGTACCGGTTGATGCTAAATTTTTAAGTTGGGGTCCTGCGTCGTCATTCTAACTACACCCGGCTGTTGTCACCACCACACACGCTAGCCCAGGGGGCACTCCTCTGGCTCTTCCAGCGAAACCTCCTTCCCCCCAGCCTGCCCCCCACCTACAGGCCCTCTCTCCAAACAATTTACTTCTTTGTCCTATCTTTCTCTCTCTCTCTACAAACTATTTTTCCGGATAGCTGCCATATACGGTATTAAACTGAGTAGTATACATAGAAGACATACCACACTTGATCAATCTCATAATTTACGACTGTACCGGTTGATGCTAAATTTTTAAGTTGGGGGTCCTGCGTCGTCATTCTAACTACACCCGGCTGTTGTCACCACCACACACGCTAGCCCAGGGGGCACTCCTCTGGCTCTTCCAGCGAAACCTCCTTCCCCCCAGCCTGCCCCCCACCTACAGGCCCTCTCTACAAACAATTTACCCGGATAGGGGACGTCTTAGATATTGTACAGATTTTTGTTTGGTTCTTCTTTTATTTCCCTCCTGACCTGTGATAGGCAGAGCATGGACACTTCCCCTTAGCTGCAGTGGGAAAGACACTCCCCTGGCCAGAGCAAGCTCTTTTTCCATTTTCCGTGGTCGAAAAATCCATAAAATATAAGGTCCCAAGATAGGGGACGTATACGGTATTAAACTGAGAAGAATCGATACTGCACCGGCTGATGCTAGAGTATTTCCAAATGCATTCCGGCTGTTGTCACCACCACACACGCTAGCCCAGGGGGCACTCCTCTGGCTCTTCCAGCGAAACCTCCTTCCCCCCCACCTACAGGCCCTCTCTCCAAACAATTTACCCGGGTAGGGGGACGTATTAGATATTGTACTGATTTATTTTTTAGATGCTTGGGAAGCAGCTATGCTCACCACTATACATCCAACAGCCACAGCAACTGATAAGAACAGATACTAAACTTGATTTTAGCTGCAGTGCCAGCATGAGCAGTGGTGTCACCTGCAGGCGGTGATGGACCTTCGTTGCACCTAGTTGGGTGCTTCCCTAACATGTGATGGGTATGTGGCTCGCCTTTCTTGGTCTGGGTGAGCACAATTGCCATGAGGGTAACCACCAGGCTGTTGCAGGAGAATTTGGGGTAATGGTGGGATTAGGCAGCCTCAGAGGCATCCATGCATGCTGCCCCTGCTGTTTCCTGTCCATTTCCGTGGTGTTTCCATCATTTTCTGAGGTTTCCAGGTTTTCACCCAGCCTTCCCTAGGCAGAGCCTTGGTCCCCAGCAAAAAATGCTCGAGTCTCCCATTGACTTCAATGGGGTTCGTTACTCGAAACGAGCACCCGAGCATCGGGAAAAGTTCGACTCGAATAACGAGCACCCGAGCATTTTAGTGCTCGCTCATCTCTAGTCTGAAGCCTATGAGGAAGTATACCAGCGCAGGCAGTCGTGTATTGGGGACAGTACAAAGGAGGGGGCATTATAATTACAGGGGGCACTGCTGGAGGACATTATAATAATACAGGGGGGCACTACTGGGGGAAGTACAGTGGGGGGAATTATAAATACAGAGGCACTGCTGGGGGGCACAGTGGGCACTGTATTGTAGGTGGCAGAAGGATAACACTGTTGGGGCACCAGGAGGGTGATGATGATTATGATAGAAAAGTGAGGTATTTAGCTTTCACACTATAGCAAAAAGTGCTGGACTATACACACTCCCACAGTCTCGGCCTCCAGAGAGGCCACTGCTTTTTACTATATTATGCAATCACTAACACTGGATTGCAGTGTGGTTGTAACCATGCAGTGTATAATGTGATATGGACAATAACAAAGCATTAGAAAGTGGCTTTTATAAAAGTGGTTGCCTGGGTTCATATCCATAATTTCACCCAGGCAGCCTGCCTGACAGCAGCATCGGAGCATGACATTCTCCGATGTGCCCACTTGCCCTGCACTAGATTGAGCAGGGCAAGGGCTTTCTTGTTTACCAACAACACACTGCTGGGCGGAGGCTTCCGCCCAGCAGTGTGTTTGGTGACGTTACCGGCTCCGATGGGCCGGCTTTAGCGCTGCTCTAGCTATTTTACAGGCTAGGGCAGCGCTAAAGCCCGCCCATCAGTGCCGGGTTCACTGCTGGGCGGAAGCCTTTGCCTGGCAGAGCCCAGCGCATGGCAAAGGAGAGCATCGGAGCATGATATGCTCCGATGCTCTTGTCAGCCAGGCTGCCTTGGTGAAATTCTGGGTATGTCCGGGTTCAGCTCTGAACCCGGACAACCCCTTTAACTTTCTCTACATAATAAATGCTATTTGCTGAAGTGAGACAACCCCTTTAAGGCTCTACTTATTTTTTGGGCAATACCTTTCCTGAGTTAAGATAACTTTTCTGAATCTGCATGTAACATGTTTCAATAGACATGTATACATGATCCAGTCAGCTGCTGCAGAAAAAAACAGGTGGCTATTTGTAGGTCACAGGATGTGTGACAACTGTTACAAATTCCTCCCAACATTGCACAACTGCATTGGGTGATACTACGGTATTTGTAGCTGCTTTGTTTTGTTTTACTACCATGTTCTAAAAATGGATACTTGTCAAAGGCCCCTTCATGTAACTAAGCAACTACTAAGAACCTGCATTACACTCTACTCTACAGTCTGTTGAGTCATAAAGATGAAACTTTTTTTTTTTTAACAATTAAACACACCATAAAGTAAGGTGTAAAGTTAGTTTTTGTGAACCCCTAAAACAACCCTTTGGTTCAAGAAAAAAAAAACAATCACATTAACATTAACTGGGAATGAGCAGGACACTTACCGGGGGCCCCTCCTTTTTATCTTTTCAGAGGCACGTCTGTTCCCAGGCTCCTCTTCTGTCATCAAAGACAACAAACCCAAAAACAAAAGCCAAAAAACGTTGGTGTAGTGGTAAATTTTTTTTTTTCATTTTCACCCCACAAAGAAGTTTTTCCTATTTTTTATTGTGAGTTGCTAAATTAAATGGTTTTGTTAAAAGATACAACTTGGATCCAATAAAAAGAACGAATATACGCTGTAGCGGTTTGAGAAAGCGCAGGCAGTGCGAAACGGCCACCGCTGATCCTCGCATGTTGTAATGTGGCGTCTACCCCCTCACCTTGTATTGTGAGTATTGCGAATAAAGTATACTCTGAACAAGAAAGAAGCTGGTGAGTGCCATCCATCGTACAGCGTATATTCGTTCTTTTTATTGGATCCATTACGGACTTTACTCTAAGTGGATAGAGCACCTTTTCCATGCCGTGTACACCTGTACCCATTCATACGCATTTGGTTCGCATCTAGCGAATGTGTGTGCTAATATGACTCTTTACATATGCTTGTAGCAGTGCCGTCATTTGCTATTGTTTTCTCTTTTTTGGTTTATGGTTAAAAGATACAACTTGTCCCAATTCTCAATTAGCCTCTTCAATTTACAGTTAAACTGCAAGATGATGCAGTTTTCCCTTGCAGTGTGAATTGAGGCCCCTCCATGTGGCCTCACCCTAAGGGCTCATGCACACAAACGTATTTTCTTTACTTGTGCGTTCCCTTTTTTTTTTTGCGGACCGTATGTGGAACCATTCATTTCAATGGGTTCGCAAAAAAAACGGAAGGTACTCTGTGTGCATTCCGTTTCCATATGTCCGTATGTTTGTTCTACAAAAAAATAGAACATGTCCAATTATTTTCCGCATTCCGGACAATGATAGGACTGTTCTATTACGGGCCAGCTGTTCCGTTCCGCAAAATACGGAACGCACATGGACGTCATCCGTATTTTTTGCGGATCTGTTTTTTGCGGACCACAAAATACATACGGTCGTGTGCATGAGCCCTAAGGCCTTGTTCACACGTCTGTGTTGACATCCGTGAGAAGATGGTCAGTGGTTCATCTGTGAAGATGTCTGAGGAATCTGTGTGTCTGCCTTTTGCCTTCCGTGTATCATCAGTTTACTATGGACATTGCTAGGATGAAATTAATTTCTAGAGCATCTCCTAGCAACAACCCATGAAAATCATGGACCAAATATGGATAGAATCCGTATTTCGAACATGGTTTTCATGGACCCATAGACTATAATGTGCATGAGAGATCCATAATTACAGACAAAATAGGGCATGCTCCCATGGTCCGTGGAAAACCACTGATGTGTGATTACATACATAAAAGTCAATGAGTATATGTGCACAGCACATGTCTGTTATTCACGGATGCTTGAAAGACACATGTATATTGTACTTGTAAGTATTATTCACACTGTAAGTTATATTAATAATAGCTAGAGATAAGCGAATCATGAAAAATTCGCTTTGGCGAATAATCGACAAATTTATGACAAGATTTGTTCTTAACACGAATTTATTCGGTCAAATTTGCGTTAAAAATAATCATTGTTTAGCGAACATTACTGCACAAATTACGAACATACAGTCTAAGCGTTGTTAAAAGTATGCTACTGAACTGAATGCATAAGCATTAGCGTAAAAAGTGCGTATGAATCCTTAGCGTACTATTGACTTGCAATTGCGTCATATGCATGCAAGTACGTGGCTAGGCCTCGGCGTACAGTTTTCAGAGACAGTCCATATGAGGTAAAAAAGTAAGGTGCTCACTATTATCGATCCGGCTAAGTGCATAATTTACTAAAAACACCATACAATAAGTGCATAATAGGACACATTGCAGTACCTGAAAAAGAATACACACAATGGGCTAAAGTGCTTGAACGTTGCTGAACCTGTAAAAACATTATTGCTAAAATACTGCAAAGACATAATTATGCACACGTTTTAGTGCAATCAATTTCACATTTGCAAGCATAAAAGGATCAGATATATGTTTGAGTCTCTCCTTATGGCTGCTTGGCATAAAAACTGGAACACAGTCCAAAATTCAATTGTAATCCACGTGAGGTAATTTTGTAATCCAAACAGATAACATGTAATCCACATGGATAATATAAAATAGCAGCAAATAGAGAACCCTTTTTGCAAAGTGGGCTCCCAAATAACCTGAGATGGGGGAAAAAGGAAAATAGGCGCCCTTATGCGCAACTGGGACTTTTCTGCAGAATGGGGGGAGTCCTGACAAGCCATGTCCATCTGGGTGAGAGTCAAACAGGGGGCAATAAAAGTAACATAAACTAAGAACAAGTGCCAACTAGCTCTCACCTGTCAGGTGCAGTCCATTTTGTGGCTCCCATAGGTCCTCCAGAGGTGTCCGTTAAATCAGCCAGACTGACAGCCAGTAGAAGGGTTCCTCAGATGAGGGACCTGAAGTACTCCTCCTTCTGGAACTGCTACTGAATGACATCAGAGGACGTTCATACCTCCTGTAAGCCATACTGGCTGCCATGGTGGAGCTCCACTGCCCTCTTCTGCCAGAAGTCAGATTTGACCGGGTCCGGGTGGTGGTCACACTGTTGAGAGCTGCAGCCACTTGCGCGCCTTCACTTTTCTGGATACTCCTGCTGGGACAGCCGGGAAAAGGACTTCTGGCTGCAGTAGTTCAGGCAAGGTTGCACCTAGGGAAGAACTGCCAGCTCCCCTGGCTGCTGCTGACTTCATTTTTCAGGGTAGTTGGTACTGGATTACCATGGACTGGAAAGTAAATGATGATGTTGTCAGCTGACGCAGCTGAAAGGACTGTGATGGTCCTTCTGGTGTTGCTGATGCAGGTACCAGGGGCTTAGATAATAAGGTAACCCCGGTAGCAAAGGGGCTTTTCAGGGATGCCATGGCCGGCCCGGCGAACATCGAGTCAGGAGCCGGTGGGATTCTCTTCACCAATTGTGACACTGTGATCTCCTCTGGACTGGCCATGATTCGGGGTCGCTACCAAACACCATCTCTCCCCACTTTGGTCGCAGTTATTTCGCCATGCTGTGGCATCTTGTTCACGCTGGCTTGAACTGGAGAGGAAGGTGGAGTAATGAGGGTGGAGTCTTCACTCCCTATACGTGCAAATAGTTAGTTCCCAGTGGGCCGGGCTGGTTTTTCCCGCTTCTGAGGGGGTGTATCTTCACTTTCTCGCTTCTGGGGGCCGGGGGGGGGGGCAAGAAGAATGTGTACGTAGCGTACGTAGCGTACGTAGCGTACGTAGCGTTAGCGTTCAAAATTTTAAGAACATTTACTGAAAATACAAAGCGAATCTGAATAAATCTGGATTCGCTTCGGAGTAGGAAAAATGGAGGATTCGATACAAATCTACGAAGCGGCGAATAGATTCGCTCATCTCTAATAATAGCATACAATTGTTGGGGCTATAATGCTAGAAGTATTATGAATAGTGATGATCGAGCACCCAGGTGCTCATACACTCGGGTGCTCTGGCGGGGGGGGTGCCTGGTTTACACAAGTGCCCAAAATTTAAAAAAAAAAAGTACAAAGACAGACACACAGAGACACTACTTACCTTCCCTGGCAGCTCCCTCCTCCCGTCCAGCAGGAAGACGGCACGCAGAGTGGTAAGTTTTACCACAGCGCCACCTGCTGGACGGGAGGAATTACTACAAAGAAGAAGCCTGAGGAGGTAAGTGGTCTGTGTTTGTTTGTTTGTTTGTTTTCTATTTTTCAGGATCGTGAATGCAGAGGACTACGTCGGATTCGTTGGATTACGTCGGACCAGCTTTTTTATTTTTTAAATAAAACCGTCAAACAGGGGTCTGGGGAGTATTTATTTTATGTAAGGGGATTAGGTAGCGGGTTGGGCGTCTCTTGGGTAGACGGGCACGAATTAGCAAGCACAGACATCCAAACGACCAGGAAAGTTCATTTAACTGACATCAGCCAGTTTTATTGCCAGTTGGTGGTACACAGCAAGCAGCAAAATAAACACAAAAACTAACAGAAAAAAAACAAATCCTATGCCTGTCTGGCACTAACTAAACAGAGCAATGTCTCTCTAACGGGGTGCCGGCCTAATACCGCGCCCCCCCCATAACATATTCATCAGTACACACCTCTGGCAGTGCTCCCACAGGATCCTAGCAGCTTTCCTGTTCCCAAGTTGAGAGCCAGAGAGCTCTGCTCCCTGGTTCTTTTTATAAGGCTAGCACACCTTGGCCTCATTAACCAGATAGCCCAAGACCCGGACTGTCTGGGTGGAGTGGGGGACCCACCCTCTTTCCCCACTCCAGCAACACAGGCCCGAAAATGGGTTTTACTAAACCCTGAATGCAGAGGTCGCAGATCTCTGCAGAATTCTATTCCCTGGTTGCTTTTATATGCTGGTTGCGAGGAACCTTGGGCAAATATATACGCCGTCTACCACTTGTCCAGACGCTCTGTCACATTTAATAAAATATTTTATGTGTGTGTGTGTTTTTTTTTCCCACACTGCAGTTTTAGTAATCACGGCTATCTATAGACTACCCTGATTACTAATACTGGGCTTAGTGCTTGCCGGTATGGCCAGCACTAACCTCAACATCTATTACCTCGGCACCCACCGCCACCAGGGATGTCGGGAAGAGCCGGGTACCTGAAGGATCAGACCTTCTAAATTGAGGGTCCGGTTCTGGGGCAGCGGCAGGCTGTTACTGTTAGGCTGGGAAGGGCCAATAACCGTATCCCTTCCCACCCTGGTAGTGCCAGGCTGCCGCTGCTGGTTGTACCTGGCTGGAGAAGGAAAAAGGGGGTACCCCACGCCATTTTTTTCCAAAAATAATTAAATAATTTTAAAAAATGGCATGGGGTCCCCCCTTTTTTCCTTCTCCAGCTTCTTGGTGCGGGGAAGGAGACTTGGCCGAACACCGAGCGGACCCGAGCGTAGGCATGCTCGGCCGAGTTCAGCCAAGCATGCTCGCTCAACACTAATTATGAACTTAGAATGGGATGATGATCTATGTAACAAAGTCTGAGATAGATAGATAGATAGATAGATAGATAGATAGATAGATAGATAGATAATTAAGTGATATATAGATTTTCCAGAATTTTTATTATCAATAGCTGATTCTATGTTAGTGTCTTGATCTGTTAGTGACCTATGCAAATTGGGCCTCTAGATGCCAACCAGTCTGCACGAGGTGAGGAAACTCCATTTAGCACTGGTCTGCTACTTACAAGCCATATGGGCATACTAATGAAGACCTGGAACAAGTCACTAAAAATGCAGGGCAACCTCAGACATGTCGGCTTCTAACCCAGCAGGTGGTCTAAGCCATTCAGTAGGTAGGTTAAATAATATCAGAAGCCATAACTCCGACCTCATAACACTCACAACCTCAGAACCCTAATAATTGTGTTTAGCCTGACATGGGCTTCGTGTAGAGTCTAGACACGCTATACTGGACAGGAGACATTTCTCAGTATTCAGGATCTGGCCTCCAGGAAGTCATAACTCAATCATATTTGGTATTGGTATGACCGGGACGAGTCAACTCAGATTATGGAAACTTACCTGTACCTGCAGTTTGTATCATATGGCGCGAAATTCATGTGATTCATATTGCCACATGGGTCAGCAGTTTGGGAAAACCTGAATAATATCAGACGTCCCAAAAGGCCGGACCCAAGAAGGAAGGAGGTTCCTTCCCAGCCCACCCCTCGGCTGAGGGGGGATAAAAACGGGTGGGTGGAAACAGGTATTTGTCAGTCTTTTGGGGATCCATCGTCATTGGAGAGACTGCCCAACCACTTTCTTGCTGAACCCAACAGCCGTATATCCCTTGAGTAGTAAGGTTATTCGTTTTTATACTTTTTATTTCTTACTGTTTGTACTGTATTGTATGTATATTGTTTTATTACCTTTTTTTCCTGACTCATTTTCATGTATGCACTGTACTCTTGTATATTAAATCTTTAAAACTTAATAAGTCTCTACTTGTAGCCTTAAAGAATCTAAGTTTCCGAAGAGATAACGTTACCTGTATAAAGTTAGGGATATCTATAAATCTTGGCTTGTAGTTATTGTTGGTAGAGGGCCTCTATTGCCTTATTGAGTTATTAATCTTATTGATAACTCATAGAAGTATAGTTGGTGGCAGCGTTAAGTAGGGGTGTTAGAGGGCTTGGGGAGTAAATTTAGCGTAAATACGTCATCTTGGATAGGTGGGCGGGATTCATGTGGTAAATTGATAGGCCCCATAGCGTAATTACACCCCGTGACGTGACCTTGAGTGTGTGGGTACGTCACAGATTGGTGGCATAGCAGTGGGATAGTGTATTAGTTTTTTATTACACGGTTAAGGCTTTAAGTGCTTGGTTTAAGCAATTAACCCTTTCACTTAAAGGGCTGGAGTATTTCTGATACCACAGCCCACAAGTAAGAGACTCAGTGCATTCATACTTGTCAGTGAATATACATACGTGCAAAACAGTTCCCCTCCCCCTCTTCTTTTTTCTTTCTTTTGTTTGCAAGTTAGACCCCTGCTAAGATGGCAGAGGTGTACAGAAACAGATGCAAGGCTGATCTGCTGGCTCTCTGTGCAGAGAGAGGGCTAATACCAACGGGCCAGAACAAGGCGGAGTTAATTCAATCGCTTGTGGCGTTTGATGTGCAGTCCCATCCTTCTGCGGAACCGGACCAGGGACCTCCAGCCTCAGAGGAACCGACAGAAGATGTCACTAAGCAACCGGCTGGGCATGGCGGCGCCAGGGCCTCCAGCGGTGTGGACTCTTCTTTTTCTCTGCTCCTCCAGCAAATTGGTGACTGTGATCCTAACCTGAGGATACAGTTGTTGATGCAAGAGCGACAAGCAGAGCGGGAGTTCCAGCTAAAGTTGGCCCAAATCCAACTAACACGTGCTTCACCATCACCCCAGAGTGAGTCCATGGACAGTGTTTCCTTTAGGCCCCGCCTGGATCGTTTTCCTGTCCTGGAGAATGATGGAGACCTGGACGTCTTTCTACAAGGATTTGAAAGAGTCTGCAGGCAATTTCAACTGCCGCCTGCAGAATGGGCCAGATACCTCACACCTGGACTTAAGGGCAAAGCACTGGAGGCGTTTGTGGCCTTACCTGCCTCTATGGAGCATGATTATGAGGCTATCAAAAGAGCTCTGATACAGCGTTTTAACCTCACCCCAGAGGTATACAGAGAACGTTTCCGGACTGTCCGGCGGGCAGACACTGATAGTCATGCAGAATTTGCCAGGAAATTGCTGAACCTGGTGAAACAGTGGTCCAGAGGATGGGGGGTGACTACCCTAGAGGAGATGGATGACCTGATTGCCATGGACCAATTCATTCACACCTGTACTGCGGAGGTGCGACAGTTCATCCGGGAACGGGAGCCCAAGACACTGGGAAAAGCTGCCCAGCTGGCAGATGTGTTTGTTGCAAGTCGAGTGCCCGAGGCACGGAAGCCTGCTGCTTCAGGATGGAAGGGGGTAAGCCCCCTGTCAACTCTTCTACTGGGGTTCACAAAGCTTTTGGGGTGACACCTGCTCCCCCCAGGCCTGTCGGAGACCAACGCAGGTGTTTTGTTTGCAACCGTATGGGGCATATCAGCATTGCTTGCCCGGAGAAGAGGAAGACCGCCCCTTTGCCCAAACCAACGTCTTCTTCCCCTTCTGTTTTGTTTGTGGGTGGGAATAAGAGGGCGGCTAGTGACAACCTACAGGAGGTTACCGTGGGTGACAATGTCACAATGGGTTTGAGGGATACCGGTGCAGAGATGACCCTGGTGCACCCATCCCTTGTCAAGCCAGAAGATCTAATCCCAGGGAGGACTCTAAACTGTTGCTGGTGTTGGAGGCCTCACCCCAGCCTTGCCCATGGCTCGCGTGTACCTGGATTGGGGGGCGGGAAGAGGGGATGACGGAAGTGGGAGTAACGGATAAAATTCCCACAAATGTGTTGTTGGGGACTGATCTGGGGCGTTTGGTCTCCAGATACGTGCCCATGGATACCAATGAGGACACTGGCACACTTAGTGCCCCATGTGAGTTAAACCCTGTGACACCTGATATTGTTAGGACTGTGCCTTCTATAGACTGTGATAAGTTTACCTCATGTGATATGGTAGAAATGTGTAGAAATACTGTGCCTGCTCATAGCCTAACCATAACCCCAAATGCCGTAGATACTGTGTGCATGCATAGTCATAGTGTGAAAACTGGCAATGTCATTAATGTGCATGAAGATTGTGGTGTGTCCACACCCACAGCTCTTCCCCGAGAGGTAGGGGGTGGCGTGTCCATTTCTGCTGTAACTCGCAGTCAGGGTATTCAGGAGACTCACCGTTGTCTGAGTCCCGAGTCTCCTGCTGTTTCGGGGTACAGAAGAAAGGGAGCAGACTGACAGTCTGTCACCAGTGGCGGAGGTCAGTCAGTGCGTACAACTGTCAACCAGTACAGAGTCAGAGCGCCGCCAGTTTCAGGACGCTCTGGACACTGATGGACAGTCTGAACACGCTACGTGAGAGGGCTGGTCGGACCCCGGAGGAGGGGGACAAGGAGATTATCACCTGGGAACAGGGTATGCTATATAGGCAGAGCATTCCCACTGGTTCCCAACAGGATGTATCCCCTGATAGGCAACTAGTGGTGCCTCGACCATTCCGAGAGCAGCTCCTGAGGGTTGCCCACGAGATACCCCTAGCTGGCCATCTGGGGATAAGCAAACCAAAAGTCGTTTAAAGCAGAGTTTCTAACTGGCCCAACCTGGGTAATGATTGTGGCAGAATACTGCCGTTCCTGTATGGTGTGCCAAAGGGTGGGGAAGGCCGGCCAGGTGCATCGAGCCCCCCCTCATACCTTTACCAATAATTGAGGAGCCTTTCCAGAGGATTGCTGTTGACATTGTAGGTCCTGTGAATGTCACCAGCAGCTCGGGGTAAACGCTTCATCCTGACGGTTGTGGATTATGCCACACGTTACCCAGAGGCTGTTGCATTGTCATCAGTCAGGGCTGACAAGGTGGCGGATGCGCTCCTCACCATATTTTCCCATGTGGGGTTCCCCAAAGAGATGCTCACGGATCAGGGGACACAGTTTATGTCTAACCTTATGCAGTGCCTCTGTAAGAAAGTACAGGTGCAACACTTGGTAGCCAGTCCTTATCACCCCCCAGACCAATGGCCTCTGCGAGCGCTTTAATGGGACCCTCAAACAGATGCCCGAACGTTTGCGGACACCCATGGAAAGGACTGGGATCGTTATCTACCACACCTGTTATTTGCTTACAGAGAGGTACCACAGGCATCAACTGGTTTTCTCACCCTTTGAGCTTCTCTATGGCAGAAAGGTGCGGGGGCCACTAGATCTCATAAAAGAGTCATGGGAGGGAGAGATAATGTCCCCAGAGGTCTCTGTGGTTGATTATGTCCTAAAGTTCAGGGACAGACTGCAGGCATTGGCAGGGATGGTACACGGAGAACATGACAAAAGCCCAGGCTGATCAGAAACGGTGGTATGACAGGAATGCCAGGGAAAGAGTATATGAGGTGGGTCAAAGGGTGTGGGTCCTGATCCCCACGACCCAAAACAAGCTCCAAGCTGCGTGGGAAGGCCCGTATCCCATTCATCAACGCCTAAATGACGTGAACTATGTAGTCACGATCGATCATGCTCGCAAGAAGCATAAGGTTTTTCATGTGAACATGATCAAGGCTCATCATGACAGGGATATGTGCGTCCTGCCAGTTTGCAGCTTACCAGAGGAAGGAGAAGGTGAGACATTGCTTGACCTAGTGACATCAGCACAGGAGGAGGGTCCATTGAGGATGCCATAGTCAGTACCGAGCTGTCTGGATTTCAGAAATCCCAGCTGAGGGAGGTACTTAAACCCCTTCCTTGCTGTGTTTACCGGAAGGCCAGGAAGGACTCCCCTAGCCATGCACCACGTAGACACTGGGAATCACCCACCAGTTAGACAGGCTGCCTATCGGGTTTCTGCAGAGGTGAGGGCCGATATAAAGAGGGAGGTGGGGAGATGTTGGGACTGGGAGTTATCCAAGAGTCTCAAAGTGCGTGGGCATCACCTGTAGTTCTTGTTCCAAAAGGGACAAGACCACACGCTTCTGTGTGGACTACAGGAAGCTGAACTGTTTTTGATGCATACCCAATGCCCCGCATAGATGAGCTGTTGGATCAACTTGCCAGTGCCCAGTACATCACCATCATGGATTTGAGTAGGGGGTATTGGCAGATTCCCATGACATCAGAGGCAC
>ONZH01022093.1:0-142047 GCA_900303285.1 Rhinella marina | reverse complement strand
TAGATGACACTGGCTCATTGTGACACATGATGTGTTCCATCCATTATTCTTGGATGATGCTGGCTCATTGTGACACGAGATGTGATCCATCCATTATTCCTGATGACGCTTGCTCATTGTGACATGGAGGTGTTCTATCCATTATTTCTTGGATGACGCTGGCTCATTGTTGACACGTGAGGTGTTATCCATTATTCTTGGATGACGCTGGCTCCATTGTGACACGTGAGGTGTTTCCATCCATTCATTCCCTGGGATGACGCTGGTCATTGTGACATGTGAGGTGTTCCATCCATATTCTTTGGATGATGCTGGCTCATTTGTGACACATTTAATGTGTTCCATCCATAATTCCTGGATGACGCTGGCTCATTGTGACACGTGATGTGATCCATCCATTATTCCTGATGACGCCTGCTCATTGTGACATGTGAGGTGTTCCATCCATTATTCTTGGATGACGCTGGCTCATTGTGACATGTGAGGTGTTCCATCCATTATTCTTGGATGACGCTGGCTCATTGTGACACGTGAGTGTTCCATCCATTATTCCTGGATGACGCTGGCTCATTGTGACACGTGATGTGTTCCTTCCATTATTCCTAGATGACACTGGCTCATTGTGACACGTGCTGTGTTCCATCCATTATTCCTGGATGATGTTTTTCCATTGTGACACCTACAGTATTCCTTCCATTATTCCTGGATGACACTGGCCCATTGTGACACGTGATGTGTTCCATCCATTATTACTGGATGACGCTTGCTCATTGTGACACCTGCAGTGATCCTTCCATTATTCCTAAATGACGCTGGCTCATTGTGACACGTGATGTGTTCCATCTTTTATTCATGGATGACGCTTGCTCATTTTGACACTTGCAGTGTTCCATCCAATATTCCTGGATGACGCTGGCTCATTGTGACAAGTGAGGTGTTCCATCCATTATGACTGGATGACGCTGGCTCATTGTGACACCTGCAGTGATCCTTCCATTATTCCTGGATGACACTGGCTCATTGTGACACGTGAGTTGTTCCTTCCATTATTCCTAGATGACACTGGCTCATTGTGTCACGTGAGGTGTTCCATCCATTATTCTTGGATGACGCTGGCTCATTGTGACACGTGATGTGTTCCATCCATTATTCCTGGATTACGCTTGCCCATTGTGTCACGTGATGTGTTCCATCCAATATTCCTGGATGACGCTGGCTCATTGTGACAAGTGAGGTGTTCCATCCATTATGACTGGATGACACTGGCTCATTGTGACACATGAGGTGTTCCATCCATTATTCCTGGATGACACTGGCTCATTGTGACACATGAGGTGTTCCTTCAATTATTCCTGGATGACGCTGGCTCATTGTGACACGTGCAGTGATCCTTCCATTATTCCTGGATGACACTGGCTCATTGTGACACGTGCGGTGTTCCTTTTATTATTCCTGGATGACGCTTGCCGATTGTGACACGTGATGTGTTCCATCTTTTATTCATGGATGACGCTGGCTCATTTTGACACTTGCAGTGATCCTTCCATTATTCCTGGATGACACTGGCTCATTGTGACCCGTGAGGTGTTCCATCCATTATTCCTGGATGATGTTTTTCCATTGTGACACCTGCAGTATTCCTTCCATTATTCCTGGATGACGCTGGCTCATTGTGACACGTGATGTGTTCCATCCAATATTCCTAAATGATGCTGGCTCATTGTGACACGTGATGTGTTCCATCTTTTATTCCTGGATGACGCTGGCCCATTGTGACACCTGCTGTGTTCCATCCATTATTCCTAAATGATGCTGGCTCATTGTGACACGTGATGTGTTCCATCTTTTATTCCTGGATGACGCTGGCTCATTGTGACACCTGCAGTGTTCCATCCATTATTCCTGGATGACACTGGCTCATTGTGACTCGTGCTGTGTTTCTTTTATTATTCCTAAATGACGCTGGCTCAATGTGACACGTGAGGTGTTCCTTCAATTATTCCTGGATGACGCTGGCTCATTGTGACACGTGAGGTGTTCCTTCCATTATTCCTGGATGACGCTGGCTCATTGTGACATGTGAGGTGTTCCATCCATTATTCTTGGATGACGCTGGCTCATTGTTACACCTGCTGTGTTCATTCCATTATTCCTGGATGACGCTTGCTCATTGTTACACGTGATGTGTTCCATCCATTATTCCTAGATGACACTGGCTCATTGTGACACGTGATGTTTTGCATCCATTATTCCTGGATGACGCTTGCTCATTGTGACACGTGATGTTTGCATCCATTATTACTGGATGACGCTGGCTCATTGTGACACCTGCTGTGTTCTATCCATTATTCCTAAATGACGCTGGCTCATTGTGACACGTGATGTGTTCCATCCATTATTCCTAAATGACACTGGCTCATTTTGACACGTGATGTGTTCCATCCAATATTCCTGAATGACGCTGGCTCATTGTGACACGTGCAGTGTTCCATCCATTATGCCTGGATGACACTGGCTCATTTTGACACGTGCAGTGTTCCATCCATTATGCCTGGATGACACTGGCTCATTGTGACACGTGCGGTGTTCCTTTTATTATTCCTGGATGAAGCTTGCTCATTGTGACACGTGATGTGTTCATTCCATTATTCCTGGATGACGCTGGCTCATTGTGACATGTGATGTGTTCATTCCATTATTCCTGGATGACGCTTGCTCATTGTGACACGTGTGTTGTTCCATCCATTATTCCTGGATGACGCTGGCTCATTGTGACACGTGTGTTGTTCCATCCATTATTCCTGGATGACGCTGGCTCATTGTGACACGTGAGGTGTTTCATCCATTATTCTTAGATGACGCTGGTTCTTTGTGACACGTGATGTGTTTCTTCCATTATTCCTGGATGACGCTGGCTCATTGTGACACGTGAGGTGTTCCATCCATTATTCTTAGATGACGCTGGCTCTTTGTGACACGTGATGTGTTTCTTCCATTATTCCTGGATGACGCTGGCTCATTGTGACACGTGAGGTGTTCCATCCATAATTCCTGGATGACGCTGGCTCATTGTGACACGTGAGGTGTTCCATCCATTATGCCTGGATGACGCTGGCTCATTGTGACACCTGCAGTGATCCTTCCATTATTCCTGGATGACGCTGGCTCATTTTTTCACTTGCAGTGTTCCATCCATTATTCCTGGATGACGCTGGCTCATTGTGACACGTGAGGTGTTCCATCCATTATGTCTGGATGACGCTGGCTCATTGTGACACCTGCAGTGATCCTTCCATTATTCCTGGATGACGCTGGCTCATTTTTTCACTTGCAGTGTTCCATCCATTATTCCTGGATGATGTTTTTCCATTGTGACACCTGCAGTATTCCTTCCATTATTCCTGGATGACGCTTGCCCATTGTGACACGTGATGTGTTCAATCTATTATTCCTAAATGACACTGGCTCATTTTGACACTTGCAGTGTTCCATCCATTATTCCTGGATGACGCTGGCTCATTGTGACTCATGATGTGTTCCTTCAATTATTCCTTGATGACGCTGGCTCATTGTGACACATGCAGTGTTCTATCCATAATTCCTGGATGACGCTGGCTCATTGTGACACGTTATGTGTTCATTCCATTATTCCTTGATGACCCTGGCTCATTGTGACATGTGAGATGTTTCATCCATTATTCTTGGTTGACGCTGGCTTATTGTTACACATGATGTGTTCATTCCATTATTCCTTGATGACGCTGGCTCATTGTGACACGTGTGTTCCTTCCTTTATTCCTAGATGACGCTGGCTCATTGTGTTACATGCAGTGTTCTATCCATAATTCCTGGATGACGCCGGCTCATTGTGACACGTGAGGTGTTCCATCCATTATTCCTGGATGACGCTTGCCCGATGTGTTCCATCCATAATTCCTAGATGACATTGTCTCATTGTGACACGTGATGTGTACCATCCATTATTCTTGGATGACGCTGGCTCATTGTGACACGTGATGTATTCCATCCATTATTCCTGGATGATGCTGGTCCATTGTGACACCTGCAGAGTTCCTTCCATTATTCCTGGATTACTCTGACTCATTTTGACACGTGAGGTGTTCCATCCATTATTCCTGGATGACGCTTGCCCATTATGACTCGTGATATGTTCCGTCCATTATTTCTGAATGATTTTGGTCCATTGTGACTCCTGCAGTGATCCTTCCATTATTCCTGGGTGACTCTTGCCCTTTGTGACACCTGCTGTGTTCCATCCATTATTCTTGGATGATGCTGGCTCATTGTGACACGTGCAGTGTTCCATCCATAATTCCTGGATGACGCTGGCTCATTGTGACACGTGCAGTGTTCCATCCATAATTCCTGGATGACGCTGGCTCATTGTGACACGTGATGTTTTCCATCCATTATTCTTGGATGACGCTGGCTCATTGTGAGACATGAGGTGTTCCATTCATTATTCCTGGATGACGCTGGCTCATTGTGACATGTGATGTGTTCATTCCATTTTTCCTGGATGACGCTGGCTCATTGTGACACGTGATGTGTTCATTCCATTTTTCCTGGATGACGCTGGCTCATTGTGACACATGAGGTGTTCCATTCATTATTCCTGGATGACGCTGGCTCATTGTGACATGTGATGTGTTCCATCCATTATTCTTGGATGACCCTGGCTCATTGTTACACGTGATGTGTTCATTCCATTATTCCTGTATGACGCTGGCTCATTGTGACACGGGAGGTGTTCCTTCCATAATTCCTGGATGACGCTGGCTCATTGTGACACATTATGTGTTCCTTCCTTTATTCCTGGATGACACTGGCTCATTGTGACACGTGATGTGTTCCATCCATTATTCCTTGATGACGCTGGCTTATTTTGACACGTGCAGTGTTCCATCCATTATTCCTGGATGATGCTGGCTCATTGTGACACGTGAGTTGTTCCATCCATTATTCCTAGATGACGCTGGCTCATGGTGACACGTGATGTGTTCCATCCATTATTCCTGGACGCTTGCTCATTGTGACACGTGAGGTGTTTCATCCTTTATTTCTAGATTACGCTGGCTCATTGTGACACTTGAGGTGTTCCATCCATTATTCATGGATGACGCTGGCTCATTGTGACACCTGCAGTGTTCCATTAATTATCCCTGGAGAATGCTGGCCCAGTGTGACATGCACTGTGTTCCGTACTTTATCTTTGGATGATGTTGGTCTATTGTGACACGTGCAGTGTTCCATCCATAATTCCTGGATGACTCTGGCTCATTGTGACTCGTGAGGTTTTCCATCCATTATTCCTGGATGACGCTTGCTCATTGTGACACGTGAGGTGTTCCATCCATTATTCCTGGATGACGCTTGCCCATTGTGACACGTGAGGTGTTCCTTCCATTATTCTTAGATGACGCTGGCTCTTTGTGACACGTGAGGTGTTCCATCCATTATTCCTGGATGATGCTTGCTCATTGTGACACGTGAGTTGTTCCATCCATTATTCCTTGATGACGCTGGCTCATTTTGACACGTGAGGTGTTCCATCCATTATTCTTGGATGACACTTGCTCATTGTGACACGTGAGGTGTTCTATCCATTATTCCTGGATGATGATGGTCCTTTGTGACACGTGAGGTGTTCCATCCATTATTCCTGGATGACGCTTACCCATTGTGACACGTGAGGTGTTCCATCCATTATTCCTGGATGACGCTGGCTCATTGTGACACGTGAGGTGTTCCATCCATTTTTCCTGGATGACGCTTGCTCATTGTGACACGTGAGGTGTTCCATCCATCATTCCTGGATGACGCTGGCTCATTGTGACACGTGAGGTGTTCCATCCATTATTCTTTGATGACGCTGGCTCATTTTGACACGTGATGTGCTCCATCCATTATTCCTGGATGATGCTGGCTCATTGTGACACGTGAAGTGTTCCATCCATTATTCCTGGATGACGCTTGCCCATTGTGACACGTGAGGTGTTCCATACTTAATTCCTGGATGACCCTTTCCCATTGTGAATCATGCAGTGTTCCATCCATTATTTCTGGATGACGCTTGCTCATTGTGACACCTGATGTGTTCCATCCTTAATTCCTGGATGACGCTGGCTCATTGTGACACGTGAGGTGTTCTATCCATTATTCCTGGGTGACGCTTGCCCATTGTGACACTTTTCCTCACGTTAACCATGGATGACGCTGGCACATTCTTGCACACTCTGTTCCATCCATTGTCTCTGGTTTAAGCCTCCCCATTGAGACACGTGCAGTGTTCCATCCATTATTCTTGGATGACACTTGCCCATTATGACACGTGCAGTGTTCCATGCATTATTCCTGGATGACGCTTGCTCATTGTGACACGTGATGTGTCCCATGCATAATTCCTGGATGACGCTTGCCCATTATGACTCGTGATGTGTTCCATCCATTATTCCAGGATGACGCTGGCTCATTGTGACACGTGCAGTGTTCATTTAATTATTCCTGGATAATGCTGGTCCGTTTTGACACGTGATGAGTTCCATACATTATTCCTGGATGACGCTTGCCCATTGTGACACGTGGGGTGTTCCTTCCATTATTCCTTGATGACGCCTGCTCATTATGACACTTGAGGTGTTTCATCCATTATTCTTAGATGACGCTGGCTTATTGTGACACGTGATGTGTTCCATCCATTATTCCTGGATGATACTGTCTCATTGTGACACCTACAGCGTTCCATCAATTATTCCTAGATGACACTTGCCCATTATGACACTTGCAGTGTTCCATCCATTATCCTTGGATAATGCTGCCACATTGTGGCACACTCTGTTCAATCCATCTGTCTCTGGTTTAAGCCTCCCCATTGTGACACGCGCTGGGATCAATCCTTTATTTCTGGATGACGCTGGCTCATTGTGACACGTGAGTTGTTCCATCCATAATTCCTTGATGACGCTGTCTCATTTTGACACGTGATGTGTTCCATCCATTATTCCTGGATGACACTGGCTCATTGTGACACGTGAGATTTTCCATCAATTATTTCTGGATGACGCTTGCTCATTGTGACACGTGAGGTGCTCGATCCATTATTCCTGGATGACGCTTGCTCATTGTGACACGTGAGGTGTTCCATCCATTATTCCTAGATTACGCTGGCTCATTTTTACACGTGATGTGTTCCATCCATTATTCCTGGATGACGCTGGCTCATTGTGACACGTGAGTTGTTCCATCCATATTTCCTTGATGACGCTGGCTCATTGTGACGCGTGATGTGTTCCATCCATTATTCCTGGATGACACTGGCTCATTGTGACACGTGAGATGTTCCATCCATTATTTCTGGATGACGCTCTCCCATTGTGACACGTGAGATGTTCCATCCATTATTCTTAGATGATGCTTGCCCATTATGACACTTGCAGTGTTCCATCCATTATTCCTGGATGACGCTTGCTCATTGTGACACGTGTGTTGTTCCATCCATTATTCTTGGATGACACTGGCTCATTGTGACACGTGAGGTGTTCCATCCATTATTCCTGGGTGACTCTTGCCCATTGGGACACTTTTCCTTACATTAACCATGGATGACGCTGGCACATTGTTGCATACTCTGTTTCATCCATTGTCTCTGGTTTAAGCCTCCCCATTGAGACACGTGCAGTGTTCCATCCTTTATTCTTGGATGACACTTGCCCATTATGACACGTGCAGTGTTACATGCATTATTCCTGGATGACGCTGGCTCATTTTGACACGTAATGTGTCCCATCCATTATTCCTGGATGACGCTTGCCCATTATGACTCGTGATGTGTTCCATCCATTATTCCAGGATGACGCTGTCTCATTGTGACACCTACAGTGTTTCATCAATTATTCCTAGATGACACTTGCCCATTATGACACTTGCAGTGTTCCATCCATTATCCTTGGATAATGCTGGCACATTGTGGCACACTCTGTTCAATTCATTTGTCTTTTGTTTAAGCCTCCCCATTGTGACACGCGCTGGGATCAATCCTTTATTTCTGGATGACGCTGGCTCATTGTGACACGTGAGTTGTTCCATCCATTATTCCTGGATGACGCTGGCTCATGGTGACACTTGAGTTGTTCCATCCATAATTCCTTGATGACGCTGGCTTATTTTTACACGTGATCTGTTCCATCCATTATTCCTGGATGACGCTCTCCCATTGTGACACTTGAGATGTTCCATCCATTATTTTTAGATGATGCTTGCCCATTATGACACTTGCAGTGTTTCATCCATTATTCCTGGATGACGCTGGCTCATTGTGACTCGTGATGTGTTCCATTCATTATTCCTGGATGACGCTGGCTCATTGTGACATGTGATGTGTTCCATCCATTATTCCTGGATGACGCTGGCTCATTGTGACACGTGAGGTGTTCCTTCCATTATTCCTGAATGACGCTGGCTCATTGTGACACGTGAGGTGTTCCTTCCATTATTCCTGGATGATGATGGTCTATTGTGACACGTGATGTGTTCCATTCATTATTCCTGGATGACGCTGGCTCATTGTGACACGTGAGTTGTTCCTTCCATTATTCCTGGATGACGCTGGCTCATTGTGACACGTGATGTGTTCCATTCATTATTCCTGGATGACGCTGGCTCATTGTGACACGTGAGTTGTTCCTTCCATTATTCCTAGATGACACTGGCTCATTGTGACACGTGAGTTGTTCCTTCCATTATTCTTAGATGACGCTGGCTCATTGTGACACGTGAGGTTTTTCATCCATTATTCCTGGATGACGCTTGCCCATTGTGACACTTTTCCTTCCATTAACCATGAATTATGCTGGCACATTGTGGCAAACTCTATTCCATCCATTGTCTCTGGTTTAAGCCTCCCCATTGTGACACGCGCAGAGATCCAGCCATTAATTTTGGATAATGCTGGTCCGTTGTGACACCTGCAGTGTTCCTTCCATTATTCCTGGATGACTCTTGCCCATTATGACACGTCATGTGTTCCATCCATTATTCCTGATGACGCTTGCTCATTGTGACATGTGAGTTGTTCTATCCATTATTCCTGGATGACGCTGGCTCATTATGACTCGTGAGGTGTTTCATCCATTATTCGTAGATGACGCTGGCTCATTGCGACACGTGATGTGTTCCATCCATTATTCCTAGATGACACTGGCTCATTGTGACACATGAGGTGTTTCATCCATTATTCCTGGATGACGCTTGCCCATTGTGACACTTTTCCATCCATTATTCCTGGATGACGTTTGCCCATTAGGACTCGTGCAGTGTTCCATTCATTATTCCTAGATAACACTGGCTCATTGTGACAGGTGATGTGTTTCATCCATTATTCCTGGATGACGCTGGCTCATTGTGACACGTGATGTGTTCCATCCATTATTCCTGGATGACGCTTGCTCATTGTGACACGTGAGGTGTTCCATCCATTATTCCTGGATGACGCTTGCCAATTATGACACGAGCAGTGTTTCATCCATTATTCCTGGATGATGCTAGTCTATTATGACACCTGCTGTATTCCATCCTTAATTCCTGGATGATGATGGTCCATTGTGACACGTGAGGTGTTCCATCCATTATTCCTGGATGATGCTGGTCCATTGTAACACCTGCAGTGTTTCTTCCATTATTCCTGGATGACGCTGGCTCATTGTGACACGTGATGTGTTCCATCCATTATTCCTGGATGACGTTTGGCCATTGTGACACTTTTCCTTCCATTAACCATGGATAACGCTTGCCCATTATGACACTTGCAGTGTTCCATCCATTATCCTTGGATAATCCTGGCACATTGTGGCACACTCTGTTCCATCCATTGTCTCTGGTTTAAGCCTCCAAATTGTGACACGCGCAGGGATCGATCTATTAATTTTGGATAATGCTGGTCCGTTGTGACACTTGATGTGTTCCATCCATTATTCCTGGATGACGCTGGCCCATTGTGACATTTTTCCTTCCATTAACCATGGATGATGCTGGCACATTGTGGCACACTCTGTTCCAGCCATTTTCTCTGGTGTAAGCCTCCCCATTGTGACACGCTCAGGGATCCATCCTTTATTCCTGGATAATGCTTGGTCCGTTGTGACAAGTGCATTAATCCATTCATTTTTCATGGAGGACGCTGGCTCATTGTGGATAAGGGATTGTCGATAAGGAATGAAATGTTGTGCGTGTAACAATAGGGAGCGTTGCCTCCTCTTCAAACAGCTGATCGGCTGGAGTGCCATGTGTCAGACCCCCACCGATCAGATATTGATGACCTGTTCCGGGAAAGGTCATAAATATTTATGGCTGGATGACTTTTTTAATTTTTATTAGCAATATTTAAAAAGGATAAAACAATCAATAAAACAAAATTCCAAAATTGTGTTTCAAAAATATCTCAACTCAGTCCACACTTAAAGGGGTTTTCCAAGACTATAATACTGATTCAGGATAGGTGGTCAGTATCTGATTGGTAGGGGTTCAACACGCCGGAACCCGCTGATCAGTTGTTTAAGTAGCACGGTGGCGTTCTCACAGCTTTCCCTAGGCCTCTGACAACACGTTCTTGAGCTCTGCCCCATTCAAGTCAATGGAGCTGAGCATGATGCCAAGCACAACTACTATACAATGTATGGCGCTGTATTTGATCATTCCGAGATGGCCGTAGCGCTCACAGAAGAACTGGTGCCCTCTCAAACAGCTGATCGGCGGGGGTCCTGGGTGACCGAACCCCATAGATGAGATAATGATGACCTCTTCTGAGTATAGGTCATTAGTATAAAAGTCTTTGAAAGCGCCTTTAAATATTTTCTTTGTCAAGAAGTGGCCAAGTAACCCTTGTCAGGTACTTGCGGGAATCAGTTTCACCATTGCAATTATGTACAGGTTCTATTCCACTCCACTCATCTCACCAAAACGTTAGCTAATGTTATATGAAAGATCCCACGGGTTTCTAATTACTCATTTATCATAAGGGGTTATGTGGAAATCAAGATAATGAAGGCACTAAGGCTAGACCTTATAATTCACAAAGGCGCCCCTGACCCAAGTAGAAGTTAAAAGTTACAGTGCTAACTGGTAACACACAAAGGCCCTTTTGAGTGAACTCCTCTCCAAGTCAGGATCTCATTATCTTGGTTTAAGGTCTTTTTCTAAAGCATAACGCTAACAGAAGTTTTTATGTTTTATTCCATTCATTCAGAAATACTAACAGATCCATCTTAAAACCGATTAAATCTGAGAGTCTTTCAGTAAAGAAAGTGTGCAGCTTTGGCTACGGACAGGTATGGTCATGAATGGGCATCGTGTATGTTTAACCATAAGCATTGAGAACGTTCTGTAGGGACAACCCATTTAAAGTAACTTGCTTGAAATGAAATATCAAATTGTCCATGCACATAAAATTGCAATGTGGCTGATTAGTTATCTCTGGGATTATTGTATGACTACCAGCAACACTAAATTGGCCAATCAGGGAGTCAGTTCTAAAAAGAAGAGGCTCCCTCTGACTTGCTCAAAGTGGCAAATGATCAGCCGAGACTGTGCCAGTCATGCCATGCATGTAGTTTTGGCTGAAATCTGCTGTTGGCCATTGTAAACGATGTTAATGATGGTCGGCCAAAATTGCCCACCTTTTGATGCTTTAGGAGTTGCTGTCTTGTCCCTGTAAGGTAACACCTCATAAGGGTTGGGCTGGCTGGAAAAAGATTTAGCCTTTCTGGATAAATGGTCCAAACAACGGAAACTGTATTTGCACCATTTTCAAATTCGTATCTGCCCCAAAATACATTTGACATATGCTCCAATTTTTCAATGACAATATTTTTTCTTTTAGTTTTGTGTTCGGGATAATGGTCAAGCTGGATTTTTGTTAACTTTCCCTTTCATTGAGGAAAAATGGCTTGTACGGGAAGAATGCAAGCCCACATTCTCCTATGCTGCTGGACCATTTATGACAATGACAAAGTAAGACCTTTATATATTCAGTATTAATAACCATCACATTCATACACATTACCTTCAACACTTTTTAGCTTTTTCATAAGGGTTTTTTTTATCTTACACCCTGAGGGCAGTCCTTTTATCCCCTGATATCATCAGTCTTCTCCTTTTACTGCAGCCAGGCTGGGCTGTATGTGATTGGTTGTATATTCATCTAGCACACAGTCAGTGCATCGTAGTTACAGTTATTAAAAATCATGATGACACCATGGTGGCCCCCTCATTGGTCAAATGCCAACTGTTGTACATGGGAACGCTTGCTCAGGTACAAAACGTGATGCAGGACTATAGCAAGAGACTATACGTAAAGGGTTTGTCCTGTTTCAGAAGGAAACCAGACAATACATGCAGTCTGCCTGCAGTAAAAAATAGATTGTTACTTACCTAACACATCTTGCACCATCGCTCCAGTTTTCCTGGCATGGCTCTTTTTACCCGGTTACAGCAGTGATGTCACATCAACAATGTGACCACTGCAACTGCTGAGGCCAGCGATTGGCTTAAGCAGTCACATGTTATCAACATGATGTGACTGCTGCAGAGGGGTAAACAGAGGCCTGCTGAGAGAAGCGGGGCACCAGCGCGGGAATTGTCAGGTGAGTAATAATCTATTCTTTATTGCAGGTGGATTGCGTGTGTTGTTCAGTTTCCTCCTGAAACTAGACAACTCCTTTAAGCATTCTACTTGTGCATTGAAATAAAAGGCTTTTAGAGAAGGAGTACTGGCCCATTTTCAATGCAATTTACAAAAAAACCCCAAAAAAACCAAAAACATGAATGATGACAGATTTGCTCTAAAATGTGTAACTTTTCTTGTCACCATATTTGAAAAATGACAAGAAAAATAAACTCTGTCAACGAGGAGATGTAGTTCAAGTCATATTAATTAAGAACACTAAGTGAAATGGCACAAATGTTGGTCGTAAATCTATTTTATGGGAACATTTTATTTTCTGGCAGTCACAGAGTTCAGAACGTGTTACATTTTATTAAGATGTGCTCCAACTAACTTTTTGCTCACTTTATCTACCAAGCATTGTAGCTGCAGCCTCTGAAAGGGTTTATAGTTACCAAAACATGGCACCTACTCAGAGTCAACATTTTATAAACTCACCCTGCAAAAGCCAAAGCCTCATAAAGCTACATCTAGTAAAAAAATGAAGTTATCCCCAGAATGCAAAGAGGCAAAATGATTCATGTCAACATTGGCATGGACCTCAAGTTGTTGCTTATGTGTCACCCTGAGTGCTTTCTGGTTTAGTTCATTAAAGTTTCCTTATCAACTATTGTATACATCTATGAAGATCCTTGTCAATTCTTCCAGTTTGCTGTGGGGAAGCACAGAAGTTACAGTTAAGGGGTTAAGTGACGTGGCTCAAAACAAGCGCTTTGCTGATCTTCTCATAGCCGAAGAGGAGAATATGAGGTAAGTGATCCTTTCTGTTTGGTTCTTTTTTCTCGTACTGTGTTATGGTGGCTACTAAGACAAGTACCTTTGCTATATTATCCATTTTAGGGGTGCATCTTCATTCATTCATCCATTGCTAATTCATGCTGGACACTACACTGCAATTTGTAGGAAGAATGTGGCTTACCAGGCAAGGTCTATCTCCTAGGCTTCCATACCAACTTTGAGGCCTCTGCCATTCAATCTCTGAGCAGAGACAGAGGCTTCCAGTGGGTACTGAAGCCTAGGAGACACCTTGTGACTCCTACTGCGCTGATTAGATACATAACCGTAAGGAACTACACTGGAATGAGACTTGTCTTAGTAGGTGCCACAACATAGGAAAGGTTGCTTGTAACTGGAAGTACCATTTGATGACTTCAAGTGCTTCAAGTTCTGTTTTAAAGGGACAATTTCCCTTTAAAATTATGTTATATTATTTACAGCTCTCCCACTTTGTCGCCGTGTACATCTACTAGAATAGTGGCAAGTGCTTTTCTGTTCCTAAGCAGCCATGAAGAGAACTTTTGTCTTATAATTTATTAGAACTCTTTGCTGCGTGGTGCTCATGCACAGGACTACATCAGTTATTATTGGTCTTTGTACCTTAGCCGTTATGGGGGTCACAACTACTGCAATATTTCCATAAAAATGCTATATAGACCACATTTTGGCCTCCATCTTTCCAGATACGGTGACACCAATGATGTGTATTTTTTTTTACGGAGGAAGGATTTTTGGGTTTTCTTTTTTAACATGTTTAATTTTTTTAAAATAAACTTTGTATTATGCCATTCAACCTAATAGTTAAAGGCAGGGCCTTGTAGGTGTACTTAGCCCTAGCAACCCATGTAGACCCCATGAATGTACATGACGCGTGCAGGAAGGTAGAGGGGCCGGTGAGAGAGGGAACCCCTTCGCTCATTATAGTCACTTATATGCTATGATTGCACTATGAGTCCACTGCAACAGAATGACAGCACCAATGCCAGATATTATCATATTTTTTGCCCTACAAGATGCTCTTTTTTTCCCCCAAAGTAGGGGGAAAATGTTAGTGCTTTTTATGGGGTGAATACTAATGAGCGCTTCCGTTATGAAAGTATGATGAGAGAGTCCATCTTCTTGGTACTGAGAATGTATGTATGCAGAGAACTATGGCAGTTCTCTATAAATAATGTACCAGATATGCCTCTTACAGACCAGTATGACATATTGTTAGCGGACAATGTAATTTTAAAATTGGGTTCATTGAGGAATGGTGTGAATTGTGCTAATGAGGGTTCTTCATTGTTCTTCTTGACAGTTACCTACAACATCCTCTTATTCTGCAGCTGTTGGCACTGTCTACATCGGCTTCTCTGGAGAGGAAACAACTGGTGTTTGAGCGGGTCACATTTGGTTCCTTTTACAGCATTTTACATGAAAGGGTAACTTCAAGAAATGTGTAATCTGTATGTCATTGTGGTGAATATTGGTAGAGCGGCCTTTGTTTTAACTCATATCTATAGATGATCAAGTTAAGTAATCAACAGATGTGTCTTCTTCTCCCAGATGTGTCTTGCTCTTTGCTCGGCAGACTTCTGCGATGAGATTTAGAAGAACTGTCCAGTTTGGTCCCCCATCAGCAGTTGATCGTTCTGGACACCATTATAGATGTTTGCTACATGCAAAGTGGAGCATTATAAAATTGCCTGGTGTACTCCCGAACCTAGAAGAACCTTAGGAGGCTAGTTCAGCTCATCTTCCTGCTCCTTAAAGGAGTTGTCCAACCCCTAACTGGAATGTGTGTACCATAGAAAAAGAAAGCCACTCACGTTTCTGAGCAACTCTGTGTTTCAGTCCCATCCCCGCTGCTTTCAGTCCCCCATTGGATCAGAAGTGTGATGTTGCATCTGTTGTCATATGCACCGCCACAGGTACTCACTGGCCTTATGGTCATGTGCTGCCTGGGCACAAGTCACTGCTGATGCCAGCGAATGGCTGCAGCCGTGCACATGATTACAGAGGAAATGTCACACTACTGGGCCACAGGGGATCAGAGGCAGTGGGGATGGGACCGTCTGCGCTGGAAGAGGTGAGTGGCCTTCTTTTTTTTTTTGTACACACATAATTTAATGTTGGGTTAGGGGTCGGATTATCCTTTTAAAGGGTTAATATATATCACCAGTGTCTGATAGATGAAAGTTGTACCTCTGGGATCTATAGCATTCTCCAGAATAGGAGGGCCTATTATAACCCATCCCGCCTCACACCATTACCACATTCAGGCTGTGAGAGGTGGCTGGATTTATGGAAACAAGCTCACTGTGCTATGTTGTTTTTCCTAACCCTCATAGAACTTAATAGAAGCTGCAGAAGTACAGCAAGCGACGCTGTTTCCACGTCTCAAAAGTTACAGAATAGTGAAGACAGCAGTTATTCTGCACAACTTCTGCTGTAAATTAACTGGGAGACTTCCATACTGTTTATCTTGATATTTTCTGAACTTTTCAGCGCTCGGAATATCCAATATTGCACTTGGGAACGATAGTTCACATACTCCTTCAGATGATTGAGGCTCTTGTGTTTCTTCACTGGCGTGGTTTCATCCATCGCTCTTTTTCTTCACATGCCATTCAGATTGTAGCAGCAGGCAGAGCCAAAATAAGTAACTTTGAATACATGATAGAAAGGTAAAGAATATTTCTTCTTTTTTGTTAGTGTAGTGTTATTATTTCTTTGGCATGTATAGCTATGAAGTCTGTCTTAGCTTTGGTTATATCTTAGTTTTTGGGCTTTTATTTGCTTCTTGGCTTATTCATGCCTGTAACATTAAAGGGGTTTTTCAGTTCATGTTTTATGACATATAAAAGGTTTTCTGCAAACACAGTGACCCATTAAGGTACTTTTTAACATTTATGTTTGTCTTCCAGCAAAGATGCCAAGAAGTGTGATGGCATCATTCATTTCCCAATACCCAAGCAGCTGTACTGCTGGTCATCTCCTGAGGTAGTTGCAGGAAAAACTGGTTCTATAAAGTCTGATCTTTACAGTTTTTGTGCAGTGATGCAGGAGTGTTTAACAGGTACATTGATCTATGTTGTGTCCCAGAGCATTTATACGTAAGCTTTTTTAGTGTTATATTGCAATATAAAAAACAACATATAGCCTCATAAACATAACCATGTGGGCGTATCTACTTAAACACCAAACCTACAAAGATGCTCCATAGAGGAGCACAAAGACACCATGTCCGACGTCCTATTGAAATTTGTCATCAGTTTATTAAACAGACAATCAAAAAATACATGATTAAAGAGAACCTGTCACCTCTCCTGACATACCTATTTTAATAGCTCCACGCATTCCCTATGTAATAACAATACTGGAGCATCTATTCTTATGGCTTTATGTCGTATCATTCCATTATTATTTCTACTAGAAGTTATGAATGAATTGCTAGCAGTCTGCAGTAAGGGTACAGAGGGGTGGTAACAAGTTGGGGGGTGTACCTGCACAGTCTGAACATGGCAGCACTGATTGGATAGAGTGAGTCTGTGCAGGTACAACCCCCCCCCTTCCTGGTTACCACCCCTCTGTACCCTTTCTGCAGACTGTTAGCAATTCATTCATAACTTCTAGTAGAAATAATAGAGGAATGGCACAACATAGAGCCATAAGAATAGATGGTCCAGAATTGTTATTACACGGGGAATGCATGAAGCTATTAAACAGACATGTCAGGAGTGGTGAAAGGTCCTCTTTAACCCCTTCCCAACCAGCGCCGTACATGTACGGGAAGTGACTTTCCGTACTGATATTGTGCGCTGATCGGGCTGGTGCAGGAGCTGCGCCCGCCCGATCAGCTGCGGGGGACCGGCTGTGCCCAGTAGCCAGACCACTGCTGTATGCACCGGCATCGGTGAAAACACTGATGCCGGCGCATTAACCCTCGATGTGCCGCGGTCAGCGCTGACCGCGGCACATGTGATCTGTGGTGCGGGAAGGGGATGCCATCAGATCCCCGCGCTGCTGTGACGGGGACCCGATTGCTTGGATCGCAGCCCGATGCCTTCCTTAGACATCCGGCTGCCATCTACGGAAGCCTGTGAGATCCAGCCCCCTGGATCTCACAGGCAGGGAGCTGTAAGTGTATTACTGTGTGTAATACACTTACAGCCAATGCATTACAATACAGAAGTATTGTAATGCATTGTAAAGGGGATCAGACCCCCAAAAGTTATAAAGTGTAAAAAAAAGTTTTTCAAAAAAAGTTTTACAAAAAAAAGTTTTAAGTTAAAAAAAAGTGTCCTTTTCACAAAATAAAGTAAAAAAATGTAAAAAATAGGGAAAAAAAGAAAAAATAGACATATTAGGTATCGTCCGTATCGACCGGCTCTATAAAAATATCACATGATCTACCCCCTTCAGGTGAACGCAGTAAAAAAAAAAAAAAAAACAGTGCCAAAACAGCCATTTTTTGGTCACCTTCCCTTACAAAAAGTGTAATAACAGGCGATCGAAAAGGCGTATTTTCTCCAAAATGGTACTAATCAAACCGTCATCTCGTCCTGCAAAAAATGAGTCCCTACCTAAGACAATCACCCAAAAAATAAAAAAAATATGGCTCTCAGAAAATGGCAACACAAAAAAAGCATCTGTAAAACTTAGCAAAAATAAAAATGTTAGACATATCGGGTATCGCCGCATCCGTAACAACCTGCTCTATAAAAATATTACATGAGATGGCCCCCCCATGTGAATGCAGTAAAAAAAAATTTAAAAAAAAACTTTGCTAAAACTAAAGTGTAATACCATGCGATCAAAAAAAGCATATGTACCCCAAAATGGTACCAATCAAACCGTCATCTCATACCACAGAAATTGATACCCTACCTAAGACAATCGCCCAAAAAATAAAAACAATATGGCTCTCAGAAAATGGCAGCACAAAAACAAGATTTAATTCTGTTCAAAAATGCATCTAATGTGTAAAACTTAACAAAAATAAAAATGTTAGACATATTGGGTATCGCCGCATCCGTAACAACCTGCTCTATGCAAATATCACATGATTTGCCCCTTCAGGTGAATGCTGTAAAAAAATTTTTTTAAAAACTATGCCATTTTTTGTCACCTTGCCTCACAAAAAGTGTACAAAATGGTACCAATGAAACGGTCACCTCATCCTGCAAAAAATAAGACCCCACATAAGACAATAACTAAAAAAATAAAAACCAATGGCATCGCAAACCAATCTATCAAAATCTGTGCTGCAAAATCCATGTGGCGCTCCTTCCGTTCTGAGTCCTGCCATGTGCCTCCACAGCAGTTTACCACCACATATGGGGTGTTGCTGTATTCAGGAGAAAATGGGGAACATATTATGGGGTGCTTTTTCTTCTGTTAGGCCTTGTGAAAATGAAAACTTTAGGGCTAAAGCGACATTTTATTGGAAGAAATTAAACTTTTCATTTTCACAGCCAAGTGTTTCCAAATTCCATAAAACGCTTAGGGGGTCAAAGTGGTCAGTGCACCCCTTAATATATTCTTTGAAGGGTGTTGTTTCCAAAATGGGGTCACTTTTTGAGGGTTTCCGCTCCTGGGGTACGTCAGGGTCTCTCAATTACAAAATGGTGCCTAAAAACCATTCTAGCAAAATCTGCCTCCAAAATCTGTATGGTGCTCCTCTCCTTCTGACCACTGCCACGTGCCCATAGAGCAGTTTACCACCACATATGGGGTATTTCTGTAAACTGCAGAATCAGAGTAATGTATATTGAGCAGTGGCGTAGCTATAGGGGTCGCAGCGGTCGCAGTTGCGACCGGGCCCCTAAGCCAGGGGGGCCCCGAGGGCCCCCCTTGCCACTTGCAGGGCCGCACCGCCAATTAGGCAGGTGCGGCGCGGCCCTGCACATAGTTGCGGGCGGCGGGGCAGAGGGAGATGACCGCTTCCATTGTGGAAGCGCTCATCTCCATAGTCATCTGTAACAGTATACAGATGCCTGTAATGCGGGGCAGGGGAGGGAGAGGCGTCTCCCCTGCCCGTTCCTCTGATAGGCTGCAGGCACTAGGCCTGCAGCCTATCAGAGGCCGGCTCAGGCGGCGCGATGACGTCATCGCGCCGCCTGAGCCGTACAGCGCGGGACACAGGCCGGAAGAGGCCTGCATCGCATCGCTGCCAGCTCCATGGAGGTAAGTATAAGTGTTTATTTTTTTTTTATTGTTGTAGTCTTGGACCGGAGGGAGCTCTATTGGGGGCACATGGGGGCATTTTTACTGGCACATGGGGGGGGCACTGGGGGCATTTGTACCGGCAAATAGGGGCACTGGGGCAATTTTCCTGCACTGGGGGCATTATTACAGGCACTGGGGGAATTTTTACTGGCACATGGGGGCACTGGGGGCATTTTTGGGGGCATTATTACTGGCACTGGGGCCATTTTTACTGGCACTGGGGGCATTATTACAGGCACTGGGGCCATTTTTACTGGCACTGGGGGCATTATTACAGGCACTGGGGCCATTTTTACTGGCACATGGGGGCACTGGGGGCATTTGTTACTGGCACATGGGGGCACTGGGGGCATTTCTTACTGGCACTGGGGGCATTTCTCAATGGCACTTGGGGGCATTTCTTAATGGCATGGGAGAACTGGGGGCATTTTTACTGGCACTGGGGGCATTTGTTACTGGCACTTGGGGGCATTTCTTAATGGCATGGGAGCACTGGGGGCATTTTTACTGGCACTGGGAGCTTTTTTACTGGCACATAGGGGCACTGGGGGCATTTTTACTGGCACTGGGGGCATTTCTTAATGGCATGGGAGCACTGGGGGCATTTTTACTGGCACATGGGGGCACTGGGGGCGCAGTTATTTCAGGGGGAAAGTTATGTTTACAGTATTACGGGGCACTATTTGCTGGGCACAGTTATTTTAGGACACTGTGTGCCAATAATTATTGAAGGGCACTATCTGTGTGGTACTAGTGGCACAGTACTGGGGGTGGTAGGATGATTTGTCCAGAAGACAGGAGGATGATGGAAAAGTAGTAAACTAAGATTTTTTTCTGTCTAACTGCAGAGATGAGAAATGGCTGAAAAATGGCGTCTGGTCTGAAAGGAGAAGATGAGGAAAGAGAAGATCTACATCAGAGGAGACGTCACTGGATGTGAGAGGTATGAGGCGCTGTATTATACTGGATGTACGAGGTATGAGGCACTGTATTAGGCTACATTCACACGAACATTGTGTTTTGCAGTCTGCAAATTGCGGATCCGCAAAAAAAGGATGATGTTCCGTATGGCATTCGTTTTTTTTGCAGATCCACTGTAACAATGCCTATCCTTGTCCGCAAAATGGACAAAAATAGGAACGGACATACAGATGCGGACAGCACACAGTGTTCATGTAAGTGAATGGGTCCGCATCTGAGCCGCAAAATATGCAGATCAGAGGCTGCAAAAACTGTTGTGTGAATGTAGCCTTCCCTGTATGTTCTGTAGTGATATACGTAATGTTAGGGGGAAAAGGTTAGGGTGAGAATTTGGCATGGGGGGGGTTCAGTTTTTGACTTGGCTGGCAGAAAAGCTAGGTGCACCAGCGCTGGGGGGGAGGGCCCAAGCTGAACTCCTACACCAGGGCCCATGAGCCTTTAGCTACGCCCCTGATATTGAGGTTTAGTTTGCTGTTAACCCTTGCTGTGTTGCAAGAAAAAATTGATTAACATGAAAAATCTGCATAAAAATGTAATTTTGAAATTTTGCCTCCATTTTCCTTTAATTCTTGTAGAACACCTAAAGGGTTAACAAAGTTTGTAACGTCAGTTTTAAATAATTTGAGGGGTGTAGTTTCTAAAATGGGGTAATTTATGGGTAGTTTCCATTACATAAGCCCCTCAAAATCACTTTATATCTGAATTGGTGCTTAAAAAATGGTTTTGGAAATTTTGTTGAAAATTTTAAAAATGGCTTCTAAACTTCTAAGCTTTCTAAGGTCCTAAAAAAGTAAACTGACATTTATAAAATGATGCCAACTAGAGATGAGCGAGCAGTGCTCGTTACGAGCACTGTAGCGCTCGGCTCCTCTGCGCAATGCCCGCAGGCATTCCGGATCCGTCCTCAGCTGCATGTAAGTCAATGAGGACGGATCCGTTTAGTATGACACTCATACCAAACGGATCCGTCCTCCTCACCCGACTGAAAGTCAGTGGGGACGGATCCGTTTGGTGTGAGTGTCATACTAAACGGATCCGTCCTCATTGACTTACATGCAGCTGAGGACGGATCCGGAATGCCTGCGGGCATTCTTTCGCAGACAAGCCGAGCACTACAGTGCTCGTAACGAGCACGCTCGCTCATCTCTAATGCCAAGTAGACATATGGGGAATGATGACTGATAACTATTTCATGAGGTATTACTATCTGTCTTAAAAGTACAGAAATTCAAATTTTGGGATTTTTTTTTAAATAAAGGAAAAATATATTGACTCAAATTTACCACTGTCATGAAGTACAATGTGTCACGAGA
Source organism: Rhinella marina (assembly GCA_900303285.1). Lineage (NCBI taxonomy): Eukaryota > Metazoa > Chordata > Amphibia > Anura > Bufonidae > Rhinella > Rhinella marina. The sequence continues at coordinate 120,027 of ONZH01022093.1, read as the reverse complement.
AAACAGTCTTAAAATCGCTTGGATAAGTTAAAGTGTTCCAAAGTTATTACCACATAAAGTGACACATGTCAGATTACCAAAAAATGGCCTGGTCAGGAAGGTGAAAACAGGCCCGGGGTTGAAAGGGTTAAAAACATAAAAATGGGACAAACATCATTGACCACAATAGCTATACCAAATCACTGACCACTGGTTTCAATGAACCCGAAACATATGTAAAACATGTCAAACGCACCAAAGGGAAAAGGAGGAAGTATATCCGTAATCACACCCATTAATAGCAGTAGCTCAGAAAATAGTTAAACATCCATATGAGAAAAAGAAGAGGGCGTCCTATTCGACCCTCCAAGTACCGTAATTTATGAGGCTAAATCAATATCATACCCAAAAAGACTCCCACCAACAAAAACTTGGGTGAAAAGAAACCTATAGTGGTCAGAGAACACCTCGATGTGTGTTTTACTTCCTCAGCTTCGTCAGGAGGTTAACAGTCATCCACATTACATGTCCTTTTATACAAGAAATTGGCACCATCAGGCATGGTGTATTGCAATAATGTAGCTCAATGTCATAGCGAATGCATAGGAACAAATTTGGTAATCCAGAGCTGGTATAAATACATTGAAAAATGCAAGAAAAAAAAGGTTAAGGGGAAAGCAAACCTTACTATTGATGATATATTCATTGCTTTGCTGCATGTGGTTTTGGAATAATAAGTTCAGCAAATGGACATGCATGTGAAACTTTGCTGTGATGTGTTGTAGCTACAATGAGTCTGGAAATTGGGACCATCACTCATGCAAATCCTTCTGAAATTCCTCAAAGACTGAAAGGCAACCAGGTACTAGGATGTAGCCCCCAAAATAAACATGATGCAATCTGCATAATGGAGACAAAGAATAGCAAATTCTCATCGAGCTGGAGCTGTTCTCCCAAGCAGTCATGCTGGCCTGTCCTCCTCCTTGCTCAATTTACTTCCCACAGGCAGGGTCATCACAAGCCTCCTAAAGCAGCCTTCAGCATACAGTGGCATGTACTTGTCTCGCCTTCAACTGCACATTAGGAGGCTGTTTTTGATGACCTACCCAGTCCATGGGAATCAAGCCATGAGTTGGACTGCACAGCATACCTTCTCGTGAGAGTGGCACCACCTCCATGACTCCTTGCTGAAATAAGAATGCATCGGTCAAAGTTATTTTTTCTTCATTATACAGAAACTGACAGAAGAAAACCTGCCATGATAACAGATAAGAGGTTGGTGGCAGTTTGGGTGGCTACATCCTGGTGACCTTTTCACTTTAAGACATTTGAACTGAAATCTCTCTCCCAATGGTGATTATCGTACAAGCCATTGATTTTATGGGTTTATGCACAGATCATGGTTACTTTTTTCCCCACAAATCCAGGAAATCACAGTAAGAATAAACCCTAATAGTGAAATAATCTTTCTTTTTGCCACCATTTGTTCTTGTTTCATTTTCTACTAACATCCAGATTATGGTTACTTTTTAGATGCTCTGCCATGGAATGGGTTAGATGGAGAAGCAGTTAAGGATTCTATGGCTTCAGGACATTACTTGGTTGTGGATCCCACTCTTTCCGAACCATATTATTCTATAGTCAGGACTGGAATTCAGGCTAATCCCAAGGAACGGACAACACCTCTGCAGGATATTGGATATTTACTGAAGAATGATTTCAAGGTAGCTGATTCTAGAAGAATCTAATAATCTCTTAGGCTTTATTTCATTTTATATTGTCAAACTTTTGAGTGCACCTTTAAATGCTCTCATGAAATGCTAGTTGGGCTTATTTTTTCCATTTGTTGGATTTGGCCATGTTGGATTTAAAAAATAAAAGTCTTTACCCTGCACATGTAGGCCCACATCCCAATTAGTCACATGACCATTAGTAGTAGTAAATATGGCACTACAAATACAGCACTAAATCAGTTGGATAAAGAGGCCATATGAACGAAACCAAATGTATGGTTGCTTATCATTGCTTATCATTACATCCAACCCCTTATTATAATTATTTCATGTATTTATGTTTATAAAAAACGTTTATATCCTCAGATATGCCAGGAATAATGTTAGTATAGTGCCCCTGCCATTTCTATTCAACAGCCTTTCTGTGTCCACCTCAGTAAATGTGCTGTTACTGTGCAGTGCCATCTAATCTACCACCCTAAGGCTTGCGCTATGCAACATGTGCCTTATTAACAGAATGCTACGTATTAAAATATATTATACTACGTAGTATCTGTTTTTTGGCTGCTATGACCAGTGATATCTTCTATGAACTGTGATAATCCATTCACTGTCCCATGCTATCCTAACAATTAACCCTTTTGCACAGGCTAGTGATCAGGAATGAATGTTCATAGCAGGGGCGGACTGGGAACTTAAAGTGGCCCTGGAAAAAATACTAAAAGTGGCCCCGTTTTGTACTCGGGTCCAAATTGATGGAAGGCAGGGCCAGTAATACCATATTGTGGCACATTATACCACCCCAACAGAGCCAAATACCACAGTCCATCACAAAATACTGCCAGCAGCACAAAATACATCCCCAAAAACTTCCACTGGCCGGCCGTCAGGAGGACCCAGGCGGCCCCCTGGGCATTGGCACAACGAAAAATTTCCCTGTAAGGTCTATGGCCAATCCGCCCCTGGTTCATAGGATCACCTGGCGGTCTAAAAACACCAAACCAATCATGAGCAAATGCTTGTAACTTTTTATCTAAAACATTAAAAAAAATAAAAAAAATTTTATCCTAAAAATTGTGATATTGCTTTTTTCTAAGCACTTCCTGGACAAGGTTCCATGTACACAACGTGCTCTTATGATTGTAGAGGCAGATATGGAAATGCAACGTACAGAGCAGGAAGGCCCACCAGGTATGTAAGTTTTAGCAGGATTTTTTAAAATTATGAATGAGAAATATTCTGCTTTTCATATCAGTTTGATAAACACGTTTTGTAACCAGGCTTTGTGTTACTAATAAATGTCTCCTATCATTTATTTTCTTTGTCGTTCAGACAATTTCGAGGAAATTACAGATTTGTTTTATAAAGGAACTAATATTTCTAGTTACGGTTCAAGCAAAGCTGTTTCATCCATGGAGTCACAGTCTGAAACCCTGTGCGATATGGTAGTGCAATCTGATGAAATGAATGCCCACCTACAAAACAGAGTTGGGGGTTTGTATCAAGAAAATGTGGGAAGCCCGTCCACTTCATTATCATTAATGAGTGATTATGAGACGGTTACAAGTTCTGATTCAGAGGAAGAAGATATCGAAAACTGGCAAACTGAATTACAGGCGCTAGATGATAGATTCAGTGCAATCCAGATACATCACAGATCCACTCTTGAAAATCTTCTGAACATTCAAACGTTTCTCCAAGAGCATAACACTATACTAGATGCCGAAGAGAAACGAAAACTATCCGAAAATGTCTACCTGAAAGAAAATACACTTCCTTATAGTGGTACAGATGAGACTGATCACCCACGACCTCCTTACAACAGCAAATCTTATGCTGGATGGTCTGCTAAAGGTCCTCCACTTCACTATATACCTCCTGATGGTGCGGCATCCTCCAGAATTGACATCTCCTCAGATACAAGGAGAATACAGAGCGGGACCGTTGTAGACACAGTGAGAAAGGCCTTAAAGAAGGGTGAATGGTGTGCTGGCCTGGGCTCATTTAAAGGGAAGACACTTGGTCAGGTAATACTTACAAAATATTATGTCTGTTAGGGTACGGCCACGCGGTCAGGTTTCCTGATGCAGTTTTGGAAGCCAAAATCAGGAGTGGATCATAAGAGGAGATAAAATATAAAGGTGTAAAACTTCTCTTTTTTGAATTCACTCCTGATTTTGGGTTTCAGAATCATGCAGAAATCTGACCATACCCTAAATGTATATAAACCAGTAAGTAATGGAAGTTAATTTTTCTGATTTATTTTATCACTACTAGGCTGAGTTCACATCAGTGTTGTGTTTTGTGTGGTTCTATTTCACCAGAGGAACATTAAAATAGAGAAAAACAGATCCATTTTAATTCTGAGCATTAGTTGTGCCCAGTTTGTGTGAGTTCCATCAGGTTTCAATTATTTTTGATGGAAGAAAAATCCTGCCTTCTGTACTTTTCTCCCAGTCAAAAATTACAGAAACCTGTTGGAACAGAAATATGGAAAATTCTGAAAATGCTGATGTGAACTTAGTCTTAATTGATTCATAGTTAAATAACAGCTGTGTTATGCCATTTACCTGTTCCTATGTTCATTTATTCTTAATGTACATAATTGACCACCTAAAATGAGGCGTTCATGAGTTCTACAGGACACAAGCTGTCTCCTTAGAGGGGGTTAAAATCAGATATCATATAGTACATGACAACCTCTTTCTAACAGCCCTGATTCAGAGATCTCCTCATTCATTGCTCTGGCAGATTTATTTCAAGCTGGCAGCTCAGAGGGCGTTCACTCGGCAGGGGGTGGCCTGGGGTGGGGGGGAGGGTTAATAAGTGGGGTGTGTCCATATTGCTTCAGCTAGTGGCATTTGAAGGATGGAACTGAGCATCTATGTCAACCTGAGTGACCTGGACAGAGAATATAGAAAAACACCAAACAGCAGGTGGTGCTATACAGATAGATTTCAGTGAATTATACTAAATTTATATTTACAAGCAATTACAAAAGTATTCAGATCCATGTGCTGGTTTAAAAAATGTAAACTATTTTTCATAAATATTCCCATCTAATGACAATTATGGCATGTCCACAGTATATCTCATACCTTTCTGATAAATGCTTGCTCTCATATCAGTCTCCACTTGCCTCTGCATTCTGGTGGAGAATGACTAGAGAGGTGGCCGATTATTTCTGTGGAATTCACGGCCGAGGACGCTTGCGTAGCTAACTCCCATAAAAGTGAATACTGAGGCCATCCCTCCTGTCACCCAAATCTGTAGCATCTTTTAATGAATGCATTGTCAGTAGTCTGCAGTAAAGGTTCCTCTGGGTGTTACCAGTTGGAGGGATGTCTCAGCACAGTCCAACACTGGCAGTACTGACTGGACAGTGATATACCCCCCCATCCCCCCATCTGGAAACACCCAGTTGGACCTCTATTGCAAACTACTGGTAATTCATTCATAAACGTCTAGCAGGAATAATAGAGGCACAACATAGAGAAATAAGAACAGATGCTCCAGAATTGTTATTACATGGTGATTGCAAGTAGTTACTGAAACAGACATGTCAGGAGAGGTGATAGAGGTCTTCTTTAATTTCCTATATGGAAGCAGGACTTTATACTGTGGTGCTGTCCTCATCTTTCTCAGTGCAAAATCTTCCTGCTACTCCTGGTCCTGCCTCCACTCTGCCCATCTTAGACAGTCTTCTGAGGGTCTCTGTTTTTCTTTTCTGTGGTCACGTATGGACTATTTCCAGCCTTCTGCTCTTCACCTTCATAGGGACGTCATCCACAGCTCCAGCTCTCCTACATTTTTGAGGGACTCCATCTAAAGACTGAGTAAGATCTGCCATAGCTGGCTTCCACCCTTCCTACAGGAATAGTGTTTTAACCCCTTAGCTGCCATGTTGGAACCTAGGCCAGAAAAACAGGTGGAGCCTGTTTCCATTCTTGGTTCCTAAGTCATTAGTGGCTATGTTTTCTTTTTCTCCTCCTAATACTTAAAGAAGAACTCCCGACAAAAATTTTATTCCATGTCCTGCTAGAAATGTACATGATATAATCTGTAGTGAATGTCATTTTCTTACCAGTGTCTGAATTTTTGACTTATTTCATCCTGAAGTTTCTTATCTGTGTCATGTGACCAGCAATTAGACCCACCAACTCACACATAGACTTATGTGTGGACAAGAAGTCTAATTCTCTATGTATTCCTATGAGACTGAAAGGGAGGCTCCCATAGGAATGAATAGAGCAGTTACTGGCTTTCTGTCCTGGGTCAGTTGGAGGTCAGGGAGTTGGTCACATGACCCAGCTACAATAAGAAGAGAGGTTTTTACTCACAGAAACAGTCACTGATAAGAAAATGACAATCACTACAGATTATAACAGGTCAGAGAATAAAAATTTTTGCGGGAGTTCTTCTTTAAGCTTCTTAGCCCCTGTGGGATGGGTGAAGCTGGTGGGAGGAATGGACTCGTCTTATGCTTAGTGTCTCCTCCCTCCTAGTGGCAGCAGCTATGCCATGGTCTATCTTAACCCCCCCCCACCCCCCATGGAAGAGAAAAGAATTTTACAGTAATTAACAAAAATCGATTATATAGAATATAAACTGTGTGTGTGTAAATATGTATATATATATACAGTACAGACCAAAAGTTTGGACACACCTTCTCATTCAAAGAGTTTTCTGTATTTTCATGACTATGAAAATTGTAGATTCACACTGAAGGCATCAAAACTATGAATTAACACGTGGAATTATATACTTAACAAAAAAGTGTAAAACAACTGAAAATATGTCATATTCTAGGTTCTTCAAAGTAGCCACCTTTTGCTTTGATTACTGCTTTGCACACTCTTGGCATTCTCTTGATGAGCTTCAAGAGGTAGTCACCTGAAATGGTATTCCAACAGTCTTGAAGGAGTTCCCAGATATGCTTAGCACTTGTTGGCCCTTTTGCCTTCACTCTGTGGTCCAGCTCACTCCAAACCATCTCGATTGGGTTCAGGTCTGGTGACTGTGGAGGCCAGGTCATCTGGCGTAGCACCCCATCACTCTCCTTCTTAGTCAAATAGCCCTTACACAGCCTGGAGGTGTGTTTGGGGTCATTGTCCTGTTGATAAATAAATGATGGTCCAACTAAACACAAACCGGATGGAATAGCATGCCGCTGCAAGATGCTGTGGTAGCCATGCTGGTTCAGTATGCCTTCAATTTTGAATAGATCCACAACAGTGTCACCAGCAAAGCACCCCCACACCATCACACCTCCTCCTCCATGCTTCACGGTGGGAACCAGGCATGTAGAGTCCATCCGTTCACCTTTTCTGCGTCACACAAAGACACGGTGGTTGGAACCAAAGATCTCAGATTTAGACTCATCAGACCAAAGCACAGATTTCCACTGGTCTAATGTCCATTTGTGGACACTTTCATAGTTTTCCCAATTTTTCGGACTGACTGACCTTCATTTCTTAAAGTAATGATGGCCACTCGTTTTTCTTTACTTAGCTGCTTTTTTCTTGCCATAATACAAATTCTAACAGTCTATTCGGTAGGACTATCAGCTGTGTATCCACATAACTTCTGCCCAACACAACTCATGGTCCCAACCCCATTTATAAGGCAAGAAATCACACTTATTAATCCTGAGAGGGCACACCTGTGAATTGAAAGCCATTTCAGGTGACTACCTCTTGAAGCTCATCAAGAGAATGCCAAGAGTGTGCAAAGCAGTAATCAAAGCAAAAGGTGGCTACTTTGAGGAACCTACAATATAAGACATATTTACAGTTGTTTCACACTTTTTTGTTAAGTATATAATTCCACAAGTGTTAATTCATAGTTTTGATGCCTTCAGTGTGAATCTACAATTTTCATAGTCATGAAAATACAGAAAACTCTTTAAATGAGGTGTGTCCAAACTTTTGGTCTGTACTTTATATATAGTGTTATACATATATCTAAGTAAAAAAGTTTATTGTTTGCTTGTAACATGGAATATGATGATTGTATAAAAATTATTTTACCCCAGATAACGATTGTATTTAATGTACTGTAATAGCGTAACCACTATCAATAAAATATCTTCTTATCGTCCTCACAGGATCTCTTGCAGTTAACTAAGAGAAGCTCTAAGAATAGTCAGGCAGATGATATTATGAGACATCAGTGAGTTCCACATATGCAATCTTTCATCAGTTAGAGCAAATAATCCATTACTAAAACCTCTCTGAAAACGTTTGAAGCCACCTTAGCAGATTTTTCATCTTCTGCTCACCCTAGGCATGTCTGTAAAGAATGGTTTGTTTGATGACATTAGATTGGATTATTATGCAGCGCCTGGGATGCCGGGGGATTCTTCTGAAGTATTCCTCTAACGCGTGCTCTTAATTGGATGAATGCAAATAAAAATGTTTCTTAGTGTTAAACTCATACTTCACATAATAATACACACCTCAGCTGCTGCAGAACATCATAATACATACCTCAGCTGCTGCAGAACATCATAATACATACCTCAGCTGCTGAACATCATAATACATACCTCAGCTGCTGCAGAACATCATAATACATACCTCAGCTGCTGCAGAACATCATAATACACACCTCAGCTGCTGCAGAACATCATAATACATACCTCAGCTGCTGCAGAACATCATAATACATACCTCAGCTGCTGCAGAACATCATAATACATACCTCAGCTGCTGCAGGACATCATAATACATACCTCAGCTTCTGCAGAACATCATAATACATATTCAGCTGCTGCAGAACATCATAATACATACCTCAGCTGCTGCAGAACATCATAATACACACCTCAGCTGCTGCAGAACATCACAATAAACACCTCAGCTGCTGCAGAACATCATAATACATACCTCAGCTGCTGCAGAACATCATAATACATACCTCAGCTGCTGCAGGACATCATAATACATACCTCAGCTTCTGCAGAACATCATAATACATATTCAGCTGCTGCAGAACATCATAATACATACCTCAGCTGCTGCAGAACATCATAATACACACCTCAGCTGCTGCAGAACATCATAATACACACCTCAGCTGCTGCAGAATATCATAATACATACCTCAGCTGCTGCAGAACATCATAATACACACCTCAGCTGCTGCAGAACATCATAATACATACCTCAGCTTCTGCAGAACATCATAATACATACCTCAGCTGCTGCAGAACATCATAATACACACCTTAGCTGCTGCAGAACATCATAATACACACCTCAGCTGCTGCAGAACATCATAATACATACCTCAGCTGCTGCAGAAAATCATAATACATACCTCAGCTTCTGCAGAACATCATAATACATACCTCAGCTGCTGCAGAACATCATAATACACACCTCAGCTGCTGCAGAACATCATAATACACACCTCAGCTGCTGCAGAACATCATAATACATACCTCAGCTGCTGCAGAACATCATAATACATACCTCAGCTGCTGCAGAACATCATAATACATACCTCAGCTTCTGCAGAACATCATAATACATACCTCAGCTGCTGCAGAACAGTTGCTGCAGAGCATCATAATACATACCTCAGCTGCTGCAGAACATCATAATACATACCTCAGCTGCTGCAGAACATCATAATACATACCTCAGCTGCTGCAGAACATCATAATACATACCTCAGCTGCTGCAGAACATCATAATACATACCTCAGCTGCTGCCGAAGATTATAATACATACCTCAGCTGCTGCAGAGCTTCATAATACACACCTCAGCTGCTGCAGAACATAATAATACACACCTCAGCTGCTGCAGAACATAATAATACACACCTCAGCTGCTGCAGAACATCACAATAAACACCTCAGCTGCTGCAGAACATCACAATAAACACCTCAGCTGCTGCAGAACATCACAATAAACACCTCAGCTGATGCAGAACATCACAATAAACACCTCAGCTGATGCAGAAACTCATGATACACACAGATTACCATGCAGCCAATCATATGACTGCTAAAGCCAGTGATTGGCTGTAGTGGTGACCTGGCTATATGAGCAGGAAAACAAAGAGTGGTGGGGAGGACCAGAGCGCAGCGCTGGGAAGGGCATGGAAGAAAAGGGTAAGTATCACTTCTTTAATTATTTTTAGGACATGTAACAGGAGCTGTCCAAGTTTTTCTTTAGCTTGGACAACCGCTTTAAAGTTTATCCACTTTTATCTGGTCATAGAAGCTCATTCAAGAGAGGTGTTGATTCTCTGTTGGATTTAAAGCAGATTTCTCATTTTAGACAATGGGGGCATATCGCTAGGATATCGCAACCTCTGGGTCACGCACCTATCTTGTAAACACAGCCAGCAATGTAAAAGAGGGCACATCGCACATGCGTGACCACACCCCATTTATTTCTGTGGAGCCGCTCAGAATAGCCGACCGCTGATTTGGCTATTTCCATCAGCCCCATAGATGTGAATGGAAGCGGAGGCTGCACCTGCGCGGTGTGCTCCCATTAATTTCTATGGGGATTCTGAAAATAGCTAAGCTATGCCAGTGCTCCAAACTAAAAAAAATACCTAGGAGCAATTAGCGCCTGAACTGAAAAATTTAGGAGCCAAATTAAATTTTTAGTCTCCAAATTTAAATACATATAATTATAATTAAAAAAAAGACTTGGAGGAGAAGATGGAAAGTCTGGCTCATAATAGAACTAACATATCCTATTTTTTGGGGGGACAAGGTGACTAAAAAATGGCGAATTATGCGGTTTTTATTTATTTATTTTTGTGTTACGTGTTCACTGCATAGGAGATTTTTTAAAAATATTTTAATAGTTTGGACTTTTCGGACGTGGCGATATGTAAAATGTTTATTTATTGTTAATATACAGGGTGGGCCATTTATATGGATACACCTAAATAAAATGGGAATGGTTGGTGATAAAAGTCTAAGGGGGTCAGATCGGGAGACCTTGGGGGCCATTCAACTGGCCCACGACGACCAATCCACTTTCCAGAAAACTGTTCATCTAGGAATGCTCGGACCTGACACCCATAATGTGGTGGTGCACCATCTTGCTGGAAAAACTCAGGGAACGTGCCAGCTTCAGTGCATAAAGAGGGAAACACATCATCATGTAGCAGTTGAATGGCCCCCAAGGTCTCCTGATCTGACCCCCTTAGACTTTTATCTTTGGGGTCATCTGAAGGCAATTGTCTATGCTGTGAAGATGCGAGATGTGCAGCACCTGAAACTATGGATACTGGAAGCCTGTGCTAGCATTTCTTCTGCGGTGTTGCTATCAGTGTGTGAAGAGTGGGAGAAGAGGGTTGCATTGACAATCCAACACAATGGGCAGCACTTTGAACACATTTTATAAGTGGTCAGAAACTTGTAAATAACTCATCAAAGAATAAAGTTATGTTAACACCAAGCACACCATTGTTTTTCTTGTGAAATTCTCAATAAGTTTGATGTGTCACATGACCCTCTTCCTATTGAAAAAACTAAAGTTGGATCCAAAATGGCCGACTTCAAAATGGCCACCATGGTCACCACCCATCTTGAAAAGTTTCCCCCCTCCCATATACTAATGTGCCACAAACAGGAAGTTAATATCACCAACCATTCCCATTTTATTTAGTTGTATCCATATAAATGGCCCACCCTGTATTTTTATATGTAAAATTGAGAAAGGGAGTGATTTAAACTTAAAAGGGTTCTCCAAGTTATATTTATTGATGACACTTGATACACTTGTATAGGAGCGATCCTTCCCATTGAAATGAATGGGGCGGTTAGGTGTAATTACACTTGCTCACCGCTACCTGTGTTACGGTGAGCAGGTAAACAATGAACAGCTGATCGACGGAGGTGCCAGGTGTCGGACCCCTGCCGATCTGATATTGATGACCTGTCTTGAGAATAGGTCATCAATAAATATAACTTGGAGAATCCCTTTAATATATTGGTGTTTTTTTTTTTTTTTAACTTTTTATTTACTATTAGCCCTCTTAGGGGCTAGAACTGTTGTCCTATTCACCCTAATAGAGATCTATTAGGGTGAATAGGACTTCACACTCTCCCTGCTGCCCTGTAATTTGTGCACACGGCAGCAGGGAGCATACCATGGCAGCCAGGACTTCAGTAGCGTCCTGGTTGCCATGGTAACCGATCGGAGCCCCGCGATTACACTGCTGGGGCTCTGATCGGAACTCCCACTGCAACCAATGAATGGGGGGAGGGGACCCTGTGGCCACTGCCACCAATGATTATTATACTGGGGGGGTTGGGGGTGGGGGCACACTGCGCCACCAATGTTTTTATTAGTTAAAAGGGGGGGGCGCACTGCGCCACCAATGAACATAACTATGTGTAATAAAAGTACAGGAGGCAGGTACCGGCGCAGAATTACATAGCTGGCACCTGACCTGTATGACAGGGAGCTGCGAACAGTGGTAGTTAACCCCTCAGATGTCGCAGATTTTTTGTAACTAACCCAATTACAATAATGATTTTAGGTAAAAATACATGTTTTTCTGTAAAATTGCCTCAAATTTGTCCATAGCCTTTAAGTTTTATTCTTTATCCTCATTGAGCAGGTATTATCCAAGTTCCACGTCTGCTCCACAGTGGCCAGCAAAGAATTTAGGAAGGAAAATGGCGATTTCTTCTAAAGGTACATTTTTGCTTTATATTCTTCTTTTACAAGTGTTTTATTTTTATCTGTTAATTGCAAATTAGACTGAGTTGAGACATTGGATAAATTTGCTTCCAATAGTGCCACATAAATATAAGAGAATAAAGAAGTACTGTATATAAAGAATATGTTACTAGATATACAATATGCAGATGCCAATAAGTGTACAGTGGGGAAAATAAGTATTTGATACACTGGAGATTTAGCAAGTTTTACCACCTACAAAGAATGGAGAGGTCTGTAATTTTTAGGTTTAGGTAAACTTCAACTGTGAGAGACAGAACCAAAAAAAAAATCCAGAAAATCACATTGTATGATTTTTTTAATAATTCATTTGCATTTTATTGCATGAAATAAGTATTTGATCACCTACCAACCAGTAAGAATTCTGGCTCTCACAGACCTGTTAGTTGTTCTTTAAGAAGCCCTCCTACCCTGCACTCATTCCCTGTATTAATCGCACCTGTTTGAACTCGTTTCCTGTATAAAAGACACCTGTCCACACACTCAATCAATCACACTCCAACCTCTCCACCGTAGCCAAGACCAAAGAGCTGTCTAAGGACACCAGGGACAAAATTGTAGACCTGCACAAGGTTGGGGTGGGCTACAGGACAATAGGCAAGCAGCTTAGTGAAAAGGCAACAACTGTTGGCGCAATTATTGGGAAATAGAAGAAACACAACATGACTGTCAATCTTCCTCGGTCTGGGGCTCCATGCAAGATCTGGCCTTTTGGGGAAAGGATGATTTTGAGAAAGGTCAGGAATCAGCCCAGAACTACACAGGAGGACCTGGTCAGTGACCTGAAGAGAGCTGGGACCACAGTCTCAAAGATTACCGTTTGTAACACACTACAGCGATTAAAATCCCGCAGGACACGCAAGGACCCCCCGCTTACGCCAGCACATGTCCAGGCCCGTTTGAAGTTAGCCATTGACCATCTGGATGATCCAAAGGAGGCATGGGAGAAGGTCATGTGATCAGATGAGACCAAAATAGAACTTTTTGGTATCAACTCCACTCGCCGTGTTTGGTGGAAGAAGAAGGATGTGTACAACCCCAAGAACACCGTCCCAACCGTGGGGGTGGAAACATCATAATTTTGGGGGTGCTTTTTTGCAAAGGTGACAGGAGGACTGCACCGTATTGAAGGGAGGATGGATGGCACCATGTATTGATTTTGGCCAACAGCCTCCTTCCCTCAGTAAGAACATTGAAGATAAGATGCTTATTTCATGCAATAAAATGCAAATTAATTATTTAAAAATCATACAATGTGATTTTTTTTTTTTAGATTCTGTCTCTCACAGTTGAAGTGTACCCACGATAAAAATTAAAGACCTCTTCATTCTTTGTAGGTGGGAAAACTTGAAAAATTGCAGGAGTATCAATTACTTATTTCCCTCACTGTATATAATCTCAGTCTTATCTCTGCTAAACCTGTGCTGAGCATAGGCTAAATGTTTTCTTTACGTTTCAAACAGTGACCCAATATTTTCCAGATCTGTTTCTCCCCTTCTAGAATGTCTCTAGTAGGATAATATGGACCATGTTAACCTGCCCTGATATCATGCCCAGAGCTTACATAACATCTCATGTAATCCTTGTCTAATAAACAGTGCATCTGTTTAGAAACCATATCCATTGCCTGGGTATCAATTCACTTATAAACTACTAGAAATTCTGAAATTGTCCACAGGGTGTCACTTTCTAACTGTAAGACACGTTTAGTAGGAATGTGGTTATTGGGGAAAATCACATTTTGTATGTATTTTGTATAGAAAATGTATCTTTTTACTAGGTAAGAACGCAGCAATAAAGTACGTTTGTGTCTTTAGCTGGTCACCAGGTTTCACAGTACTGTCATTTACATTATCTCCAACACAGTGAGAGCTGATAGTGAACCCCTACAGAACAAGAAGCAGTGTGAACCTATCTGTGACCATGAAGAAGAGCAGAGAAGTAACAAGACTCGTGAGGATGGTGAAGAAACTAAACTGGAGAAACTGTTTCGCCATTTTGCAGGTTGATATAGTTATTTTAACTATAGTATGTATTATACTATTCTAATATTCATGTCTTAAAGGGGTTGTCTGGTTAGAAAAGAAACCCAGACCACACAGGAGGATCCCTTGCGTTCAGTTTCCACATGAAATTGTACAACTCCTTTTAGATTTACACAGTGTAAATATAGATGTCCGCAAAAAATACTGACAGCGCACTGTGTGCTGTCCGCATCCGTATGTCCGTTCCATAGCCCGCAAAAAAAAATGGAACATGTCCTATTCTGGTCCGTTTTACAGACAAGGATAGGCATTGCTACAATGGATCCGCAAAAAAAAAAAAGGATGCCATACGGACGCAATTTGCGGACCGCAAAACACAACGTTCGTGTGAAACTAGCCTTATCTAAAGCCTCATTCACATGTCAGTGTTCCATGGACAGCACACGTCCCCATTCATTTTAATGTGTGTATTCACACATCATTGTTTTTCTACGGTCCATGGTTTTAGCACGCATGCATGCTCTATTTTGTCTGTGTTAACCGATCCATCACGTCCAATATAGTCTATGGGTCCGTGAAAACCACGGATGCCATCTGTGTTTCACGGATCATTAAGAAGAGATGCTTTGAAAATTATTTTTCAGCTGTTCAGTGTCAGTGAAACACGGATGACACACGGACAGCAAAAAAAAGACAGACGGAGCCAACACTGATCCATCACGGACATCTTCACTGAGGCATGAATTTAAGCACTGACACGGACGTGTGAATGAGGCTTAATACAACGATCTTGGAGCAAGGGCTTTTCAAGAATGTAGAAAAGCTAGATATCACAGTATTGTAGTTAGCTTTGCTGATGCCTGTGGGATCTGGTTGTGAGCAGCAACTATACAGCCCCAACATAAAATATATATGATTTAGGGTCCATTCCCACGTCCACAAGTGTTTTGTGGTCTGCAAATTGCGAAACCGCAAAACACGGACACCGGGCATGCATTTTGCAGACCACACATGGCCGGCTCTATAATAGAAATGCCTTTTCTTGTCTGTGGCTGCGGACAAGAATAGGACATGTTCTATTTTTTTTGCGGGGCTGCGGACCGGAAGTGCGGATACGGACAGCACATAGTGTGCTGTCCGCATCTTTTGCGGTCCCATTGAAAATGAATGGGTCCGCAACTGTTCCACAAATTTGTGGAATGGATGCGGACCCATTATGCAGAAGTGTGAATGGACCGTTAAAATGATTGCAGAGACTAGCTATATGTGATCTGAATAAGATGCATCATATATAGAAAATGATCAATCCTTCAATAAAATGTTGCTATATCTGCACTTTGCAGTATACAGTATACTAAATATACAGCAATACAAAGCAACAGAAAGCATCAGTCACCTGGCATCATAAATGTACATAATGCACATCTATAGAAAATGTAATGCACCTTCTGCTAACGTCTACATCTTAAAGAAGAACTCTCGCAAACATTTTTATTCTCTGACTTGTTAGAAAGGTGCATGATATAATCTGTAGTGAATGCAATGTTCTTATCAGAGACTGTAATTGAGAGTTATCCCCTCTCTTCTAATTGCAGCTGGGTCATATGACCAACTCCCTGACCTCCAAGTGACCCAGGACAGGAAGCCAGTCACTTCTCGATGCATTCCTATGAGACTGAAAGTGAGGCTCTCATAGGAAAGCATAGAAAATTAGACTTCCTGTCCACACATAATGCCCCTTTCACACGAGCGGGAGACTCGCATGTCTCCCGCAACGCATCTACAGGGCTGGACTCCGGCACTGACTGGGATCACATATAATGCTATGCGATCCCTGTCAGTGCGGAGTCCAGCCCTGTAGATGCGTTGTGGGAGACATGCGAGTCTCCCGCTTGTGTGAAAGGGGCATAATATGCTGTGTGAGTTGGTAGTTCTGATTGCTGGTCACATGACACAGATGAGAAGCATCAGGGAGATATAACTCACAAATACAGCCACTGGTAAGAAAATGACATTCACTACAGATTACATCATGTACATTTCTAGTAGGACATGGAATACAATTTTTTGCGGGAGTTCTTCTTTAACATTCCTATCATTCTGTTCAGCTGATTTCTACTCTGTCCTCAAATCCAGGAGGAATCATTTATAAGAAAGCATAGAGTTCTCGAAAGATGACATTGGTGACCTGCAGTCTGCAGCTGTACAGCAATTACTGGGGGGGGGGTTGCTAAAAGGAGTTTGCAGAGAGCCCCACACCATTAGAAAACAAGAATGTGGGGGACATTGACTGAACATTGTTCTGCTCAGATTTTTACTTTTTTGCAATTAATTCTTTTTAATTTTTTTAATTAGGTAGACATTACCAGTCTGAAGAGAATGAAGACAGCTCTGAGATCCCAGGGGGGATGAAGCCACTCCAGGTAAGCGTGCTTCAAACTGTGCCTGTCATATTGTATCTTTGTTTTGACACTGTGTTTTAGGAAAGGTAATAAAATATTAACTGCTGTAAGAAAATCATTCATTGCCAGCAGGTTGGAGAATATGTCCCCAGTCGATCTCTATACATTAGGACATCCATTACATACACTCATAACAATAGGAGAATGTTTGCCATTGCATTACCTGGACTGTGGACCGTGTATACACAGTCAAGACTGGTGGGACTATGGCATGCATGGCATTTAGGCAGTGGTGTACATAGAGAAGTAAGGGCCCCATAGAAAGGATCAAAACAGGCCCCCAATGACCCTTGGACCATTTTTCCACTGCCCCATTTGCTAAAAGTTGTGACTTTAGAGGGTAGAGTCCTGACCAAGTTTTCATCCCCAGTAGAAGAGGAGATAATGCCAACTAAGACTGGTAGTTACGCCCCTGCATTTAGGCTGTTTTGAGACTGACGTCATGTGTTTCCATTATTAACCCTTTCATGCTGAAAGGTACCGGTAGTTAAAACCTTCGTAACCAGGCAAAATTTTGCTGTTTTGGCATGCTTCAGTTTACTTACACGTATCTTTGAAACCGTTTGGCATATCAATATGATTTATGCCTTGTTTTTTAAGGACAAAATGCACTATATTTGTAAGTATTTTTTTTATATGTATCGTGCATATATTTTTTAATAATAATTGCTCAAATGTGCAAAAATCTAAAATGGAGTTTTAATGATGATTTTTTTCATGTAAACATCATGTTACTAAAATAAAAATGGCCAATATTTATTTGTCTGCTTCTACTGATTATGAGGATACCCAATATGTGTGCTTCAGACAGTGGACATGTTGGCTTTTTTCTGCCATTTTGACAGGTCTTTCATTTTGAACACCATGTTGCTTTCAAGGCTACCCTGTGATGACAAAACGAAGGAATACTTCCAAAAAAGCTATTATTGGCAATTGTGGATACCCCAGAAAGTTCAAAAAAGTATATTTATATAATAATATATTTATATATATAATATAATTATATATTATATATATAATATATACAATTAACTGCTGAATGGATTTCTGAATGAACAGGTCAATTAACTGCTGAATGGATTTCTGAATGAACGGATCAATTAATTGCTGAATGGATTTCTGAATGAACGGATCAATTAATTGCTGAATGGATTTCTGAATGAACGGATCAATTAACTGCTGAATGGATTTCTGAATGAACGGATCAATTAACTGCTGAATGGATTTCTGAATGAACGGATCAATTAATTGCTGAATGGATTTCTGAATGAATGGATCAATTAACTACTGAATGGATTTCTGAATGAATGGATCAATTAACTGCTGAATGGATTTCTGAATGAATGGATCAATTAACTACTGAATGGATTTCTGAATGAATGGATCAATTAACTGCTGAATGGATTTCTGAATGAACGGATCAATTAACTGCTGAATGGATTTCTGAATGAACGGATCAATTAACTGCTGAATGGATTTCTGAATGAACGGATCAATTAACTGCTGAATGGATTTCTGAATGAACGGATCAATTAACTGCTGAATGGATTTCTGAATGAACGGAACAATGAACTGCTGAATGGATTTCTGAATGAATGGATCAATTAACTGCTGAATGGATTTCTGAATGAATGGAACAATGAACTGGATCTGAACTGATGATTGATTGAACTCTCACCCAAAAATGATCTTCAGCTATAGCTGGTACAACATGTAACTTCTATTACATTACTATTAATATTACAATAGTAATATTACTATTACTATTCTATTGGAAAATGTGAGCAGGCAGGTCTGACTGCCCCAATAAACCTACAACCTACTAAAAATGTCTCCCTGCTGTCACTCTCTCCTCTGATCTCTGACACTGACAGGAGACGGAGGGAGAGAAGGTGTTTTATGTTCCCCAGGAGGCGGGAAGTTTGTTACTGCAACAAACTTCCCTGTGATCGCTATGATAGCGTATCATAGCGATCACATGTCCGGGACCTGAACCAGTCAGGTACCGGACATTGCGGAGGCTGCCAAGGCGGTAAGTAACAGCCTGTTATGGGCATTAGAGGGGGAGTATGAGGATCCCGATCCCCGTCAGCGTTATCTACATCGCCGCTGCACAATACCCTGCAAGCGGCGATGTAGAATAACAGCTGTTGTTCCTGACATTGCCCCCAGAACTGAGGCTATTAGTAACAGCCTGCTCCGGGGGTTGCGGCGCTTTTCCAGAGGTCTGGGGTCCCGATCGGCGACCGCAAAACAGCGGCATTAATCTACGTCGCCGCTGCACAAAGCCCAGCAAGCGGCGACGTAGATTTACCGTCGGCAGTCGTGAAGGGGTTAAGGATTCTTGGAGCAAGAGTTTTGTGTAATGGAAATCTAAACAGCAGTGTGAACAGAACCTTACCTGAATGCTTACTTTTAGGGGTTGTGCCACAGGATAGATGATAAATGTCTGGTTGCTGAACTGCTCCTAGGTCACATGACACATGAACGTGTCATCACTTGATCTAGGAAAAGCAGAGAGAAGGACGCTACCTTGTCAAACAGTTGATTGGCGGGGATCCTGGTTGTTGGACCCCCACCGATCAGATTCATGGAATAGGTCATCAGTATAAAAATCTCAGAAAAGCCCTTTTAAGTTTTTTTCTAAATATATGCCAATTAATGATTTTCTTTTTAAATTTTGACAGGACTATTCCAAAGACACTGATTCAAATCTTAGCACTGAAACCAGTTACTTTACTCCAGAAAATGATGTTTCTGTCGAGAAAACAGAACACGAGGCATGTTACAGCTGAAACTGTGGCGTGAAAGCACTTTACTGAATTAACTTTTCGTTTTAGGTGCTCTTTTATAGGTTATTGTTTACATTCTGCTACGGCATGACTTCCTTAAAGGCTATGTACACCTTTGGGGGCATTTTTTTTTACTATTGCATTGTACTCATTTTGAACTAAAAATATGGAACCCCAATTTTTCTGTACAGAGCTGAGATGCTCTAGGAGCAGCCTCTGGATTTTCTCTCTTTTTCGTCAGTTGGGGAGCTGACAGGCTCCTTATCTTTTCTCTATCTTTCTGGCATTATAAACACTCATTAAAGCTCAGTTCTTACTTATGTTACTGACAGGAATGTGGCTTAAACAAGTGTTTATGACCTCTTAGTAATTTAGCGATAAGGTTTATTAGATGACTGACACAAAGTGAAAGTACCAGTCACACAATTAGAAGAACAGTTATTTTTAATAAAGTCCAATTGAAAATATGATTTTTAGCCAAAAATGAGTAAAATGCAATCATAAACAAAAATTGCCTTAGAAGGTGTACATAGCCTTTAAGCAGAGGATTTTCATTGGTTGAGAAAGCACATGGCTGCCAACTGTGATTATACTAATTCAAAAGTGTATATACACCTTAAACGGACTCATAGCCTTCATTCAGCAATACAGTATATGGGAAAAAATATTGGAAAACATCACTTAATCATTGACGTGTAGGAAATAAATACGCCAGAGCTTACCACCACTGGTTTATCAACAACTGCCCGGTAATAGGAAATATAGGTTTATGCTTTTCAAGTTTTTACTATGTAAATGACAGCAGAAAAACTAGGTCAGATGTTGGAGAAGATTGGCATAGACATTCATGATGCATCTAATCATTTGCACTAAGAACAGCAGAAGGAATATTGTAATATTAACAAGAAGAAAAGTGAAAAAACAGCCATCCAAAATAGAAAAAGCTGTCCTTTAATTTACTCATGATGAGACGTTTCAGTATCAGC
The DNA here is from genome assembly GCA_900303285.1 of Rhinella marina. Taxonomy (NCBI): domain Eukaryota; kingdom Metazoa; phylum Chordata; class Amphibia; order Anura; family Bufonidae; genus Rhinella; species Rhinella marina. Next base: position 99,370 of record ONZH01022093.1, on the reverse strand, counting down.
TGGGGCCTCGAGAAGGGTTTCGAGTGGAGTTGAAATGTCACAACATGCGTGAACAAAAGGACAGTAATGATTGAATTCAGGGGTTTCATTCAGTCCTATTGTGGTTACCACGTAAAGTTACAGAGTGGTGGGGTCTCTGAGTACTGAGGTGCATAGTGCAAAAAAGTCACCAATGCCCTGCTGGCTCAGTAACTGCAGTCCAAACCTCTGCTATCGACATCAGCACAAACTGTGCCTGTGTGCTTGATGGCATGGACAACATTTCCAACAGACACTTTAACATCTTGTAAAATGCCTTCCCAGAAGACGGGAGCTGTTTTAGTTGTGGAATTACAGCTCTTGTAGGTTTAAAGAGGACCTTTCACAGATCCTGACATGTCTGTTTTAATATCTTCATGCATTCCCCATGTAATAACAATTCTGGAACATCTATTCTTATGACTTTATGTTGTGCCGATCCTTTATTATTTCGACTAGAAGTTATGAATGAATTGCTATTAGCCTTCAGTAAGGGAACAGAGGGGAGGTGACCAGTTGGGTGTGTGTACCTGCACAGTCTGAAAATGGCAGCACTGATTGGATAGAGTGAGTCTGTGCAGATACACCCCCCCAACTTGTTACCTCCCCTCTGTACCCTTACTGAAGGCTAATAGCACTTCATTCATATCTTCTAGTAGAAATAATAAAGGAACGGCATAACATAGAGTCATAAGAATAGATGCTCCAGAATTATTACATGGAAAATGCACAAAACTATTAAAACAGGCATGTCAGGAGTGGTGACAGGTCCTCTTTAACGTGTAGGTGTCCTGAAATCTTTGTCCATATAGTAGATCAATAGTTGACAAGAGTGAGGGTCTGTGGCCCTTTGACCCTACAATTTTATTTAATATAGGGGCCACAGATGTCTGTCAAACGCCACACTGCTTTGGCGTCACTGTATGCTGACATCTCCCATTAAATCCAGTTAGACTTAGATGCTCCTGCGCTGATCTTAATTCTTTCTGGAGAATACATCATATATAATACATACATAACATTTTATTCTTTAATTTTAGACACTAAATGTGTCTGATGAATCGGAGCATACCTTCGGAGGTTGGAGTCCTAGTATGTGCTTCGGTAAGTGAAACTCTATTTAAATCATATGCAACCTCTATTCCTAAATTTTTTCTTACCATACAGCCCCTTTAATTGTCATGCCGAAAAACTGAAAGCTAGAATCAAGGCCATAATTGCAGGGGGGAGTGGGGGGTGTCAGACCCCCACCAATCAGATACTGATCTGAGGAAGCTGAAAATGCTACAGGCAGCAATGCTATACTGTAAATAGGCCAGGGAAAATAGCCATCTTCGATCATTTACAGTTTATTCCTCAGTGACCACTGCATGATATTGCCATTGAATAACTTGTGGTGAATTTAGAATTAATAGGTATTTATTGTACTCATATGCAGGTATGGCGTTATGCTTGGCGTTTGTGGTTGATGAGCCTCACTTTAGAATGGGCTCAACTAGGGCTGGGCGATTAATCGAATTAATTCGATTAATTCGACAATTGAAAGCCTCACGATTTTATTTTTTAGGAAAATCGTGAACTCGATTTTCCTAAAATGGCGCCCGCCAGCTAAAATAAAAAAAATCTCCCACCTGTCCTGCCCCGCAGCTCCGCTCCACTGTCCGGTGCTCCTCTTCTTCTCCGGGGCCGCGTGCACTGTCCCGACCGCGTACAGCGTCAGGACGTAGTGCGCGCACTCTGACCTGACACTGCACGCAGTCAGGTGACAGTGCAGCGCCGGTAGAAGAAGACTGAAGAGCGCCGGACCTGGAGTGGAGCCGCGGCGCAGGATAGGTAAGGGATTTTTTTATTTTATTCTTATGGTGGCCTAGTGGGCTGTTCTGAGGGCTGAAGGGGGCATTACTGTGGGCTAATCTGAGGTTTCAAGGGGGCACTACTGTGGGCTGTTCTGAGGTCTGAAGGGGCACTACTGTGGGCTAATCTGAGGTCTCAAGGGGGCACTGCTGTGGGCTAATCTGAGGTTTCAAGGGGGCACTACTGTGGGCTGATCTGAGGTTTGATGGGGCACTGTGGGCTGATCTAAAGTCTGATGGGGGCACACTGGGTTGATGTGGGGTCTGATGGGGCACACTGGGCTGATGTGGGGTCTGATGGGGCATAATGGGCTGATCTGAGGTCTGATGAGGGCACACTGAGCTGATGTGGGATCTGATGGGGGCACACTGAGCTGATGTGGGGTCTGATGGGGACACACTGAGCTGATCTGAGGTCTGATGGGGGCACACTGAGCTGATGTGGGGTCTGATGGGGACACACTGAGCTGATCTGAGGTCTGATGGGGGCACACTGAGCTGATGTGGGGTCTGATGGGGGCACACTGGGCTGATGTGGGGTCTGATGGGGCATAATGGGCTGATCTGAGGTCTGATGAGGGCACAGTGGGCTGATCTGAGGTCTGATGGGGGTATAGTGGGCTGATGTGAGGTCTGGTGGGGGCACAGTGGGCTGATGTGAGGTGCGATGGGGGCACAGTAGGCTTTTTTTATTTATTTTTTAATATTTTTAATAACAGAAGAAAATCGAGATTTAAATCGTGAATCGTCCAAAATTTAAAAAAAATCGAGATTTTTTTTTTGGCCATATCGCCCAGCTCTAGGCTCAACGTATCACTGATCGTGTTTTTGGGATTTATAGGCATTTATAAGAGCAGACGGCTTAAACAGTATATCCTATTTAAAAGGGAGTCATCTAGGGTTAAAAAACATGGCTGCTTTCTTGCAAAACTTTAATTTATCTTTGATATTACTAGTTAGTAATGATTTGCTTGTTTCGATACAGATAAAACATTATTAACATGGACTGGAAAAAATCCATTGGAAAAGAATACGCCAGAGCTTACCACCACTGGTTTATCAACTACTACCCGGTAATAGAAAATATGGGTTTATGCTTTTCAAGGTTTTACTATCTAAATGACAGAAGATTGGTGTAGTATATGGGCATAGACGTTCATGATGCATCTAATCACTTGCAGTAAGAAAAGCTGAAGGAATATTGCAATATTAACAGGAAGAAAAGTGAAAAAACAGTCATCCAAAATAGAAAAAGCTGTCCTTTAATTTACTCATGATGAGACGTTTCAGCATCAGCTAGAGCCTCAAGAGGGATTTGGAGTGGAGTTGAAATGTGAACATGCATGAATAAAAGGACAGTAATGATTGTTCATTCCTATACAGTAGATACCTTTAAAGGGCATCTGTCAGCAGATTTGTCCCTATGACACTGGCTGACCTGTTACATGTGCTCCTGGCAGCTGAAGGAATCTGTGTTGGTCCCATGTTCATATGTACCCACATTGCTGAGAAAAATCAACCTCTAGGAGCAACAGGGGCGTTGCCGTTACACCTAGATGCTAACTTTTTGTGCATCTGCCGCCCCCCTCTCCACTTTGATGGACAGGGCCACGCAGTGTAAATGTGATCCCTGTCAATCAAAGTGCAGGGGACGCAGCAGTTGCAGAGAAAGCTCCTATTGCTTCTAGAGGCTCATTTGCATATATGGAAAGATCTTTTTTCACCAATATGAGTGCATATGAACATGGGCCCAACCGGATACCTTCAGCTGCCAAATGCACATGTAACAGGTCAGCCAGTTTCATAGGTACAAATCTGCTGACATATGCCATATTGATGTGCTGCATTGTCGATTGGTGCTTGTTTATTGGCAGATAATCTACCTATGTAAAAAGACCGTGTAGTATTTAACTGTCCGCATTGCCGCAAAGTCACTCAAATACACATTCTCACACACAGGTAAAACATCATAATACTCAGGCTGCTAAACCCCCTCACCCTCCACAAAAGGATCTGCTAACTGTGTCTTTAAAGGGGTATTCCGGTTACAGTATCTATAACTTATGTTTTAGACTCATTCGTCATCAATAATTACCTAATATAATTTATATTTGTAAATTTCACATATTTACCGTTCAGTAGTTATAAAATACTTTTCTTCCTCTGATGTTTCCTCATAAGTTCCCATGGCATCGACTTGTTGTTCTGAGCCTTTGTTAGGTCGAGCATGCTCAGTGTGTTGCTATCAATTCTCTAGCTAAATGTCAGTGTGCTGCAGCTTACTGAGTAGAGGGGGTGTGTCTGGACTAGAATATCAGGCAGCCAATCAGTAATCATCAACACTCATGAGCAAGCAGAAACTCACAGTAGGAAAGCTAGGGATTGTGGGGATTGGAGTTTTGTGAGGGGAGATCAGGCGCCATGATACTGTCAGTGTGCTGCAGGCTCACACAGGAGCTGGACAGGTGGATTGCAAGGTAAATTGAAGCTCTGGTTATATGTATAGGTATGGGTTCTGGTTGGGTCACAGCTTGCAGCCTTAATGCAGTTTTTCGAAAATCAAGTTACTTTACTCAAATACCCCTTTAAGGATATTTTGCCCTTTTGAAGTGGCAAGTCTTCTTATCCATTCAGACCAAATTTCATAGAAAAGTCTTTGTATGGTGAACTAACAACTAGTCTGAGCCACTGGGTCAAAGTGGGAAGTAGATTTCCGGGACATAATTATAATTTTAAGGGTACAAAATAAATGAAATCTGAAAAAGCCGCTGGGAATTTCAAAGTGTAAAGGGCCCTAATGAGGTAATGAGCGTTCGTATGCATGCTTGTTAGCAAGTTGCAACCGATTACTCAATGGGATAGTTGTTGCAGTCACTTAAATCGTTTGTCGGCAGCAGATCATGACATCTAAATAGCACTCTGGTGCCACCAAACAATGATTCTGTATGGGGATGAATGATGGCATTAGCGATCATTTCTCCCCATACTGTGGATAAGATGACTGCATGTAAATGCAGGCATCTGTCAGGAAGGAACACTTCCTTCCGGACAATCGCTTGCTACATCGGGCCATGTAAAGGGGCCTTAAGTTCAGGAATAGGAGAACTGTGGGCTGAGCTTTTTAACTTCTTTGCGTTCCAGTTCTTACTATTAAAAGGGTTGTCTGGGTTCAGAGCTTAAACCGGACATATCCCCTTCTTCCCCCACTCAGCCCCTCTGACATGAGCATCGCAGCATGTAAGGGGCTTTTTGTTTATATTTTTACACTGCTAGGCGGGGTCTTCTGCCTAGCAGTGTTGCCGGTGATGTCACCAGCACTAATGGGCGGGCTTTAGCGCTCCTTAGCCGTTTTACAGTGGATCTGCAGAAAAAGCCCTTGCCTTGTGCGATTCAGGGCAAGGGAGAGCTTGAAATGCTCCGATGCTAATGTCACAGGGGCTGATTGGGGGAAAATGGGGATTTATCTGGTTCGGCGCTGAACCCAGACAACCCCTTTAAGTGAAGGTTCAGTCTCTCTAGTGCTCTGGTGAAAACCAAGTGAAGACTAATTCCATGTTTTCTTAGACTCCCCATGACATTTTCTGACTACACAACTATGAACAGCAGATCCTTTGGCACAGATTATAGTTTGTTGTAATATATGGCAGCTGTTGAATAGAGAACAAGGAAACATTTGCTTTATATCCCATTTTTCAGGTCCACTATTGATGTTGAAGAATTGTCAAGTATTTCAGGTGATCAGAAAAGTTCTCTATTGCAATGTATTACTCCCAGAAATACTGAAGCTTCGGCTAGACACAGCACTCCGGTCAGTCCAGGTATGGACAGTTTATATGCACTTGCTTCCTTTTCCATTTGTGTTCTGTTGCTCAGATAAAATATTGTTTCTGTTTTACGAATTGAAAACTGCGGGCCCACAAAATACAGACCCTGGCCGTGTGCAACCCGCATTGACTTCAAAGGGTCCGCCATCCGCAAGATGCGGCCAAGGATAGGATATGTACTATCTTTTGTAGCATAGCTTCACAGACCCAGAATCACACCGAAGCTCTTCTGGTCCTCAGAACGGACACAGTCATGTGAATGGGGCCATATTTGTATTTTCTAACTAGGAATCTTTTTAGTATAAGAAATAACAGCAACAAAAGATTCGTTCTGTGTGGCATCAAAGTGATCTTTTTATTTTGTTTGCGGACAAGTACAGGTGTAAACGTTTTCGGCCTGACAGGCTTCATCAGATACTGTTACAAATATAGGTAAGTATTAATATACAACAGTCCTTGATGGACTCAAGACAAGTAATATAAACCTATAGTATCAGCGATATACAGTGCCTTGCGAAAGTATTCGGCCCCTGGAACTTTTCAACCTTTTGCCACATTTCAGGCTTCAAACAAAAAGATATAACATTTTAAATTTTTGGTGAAGAATCAACAACAAGTGGGTCACAAGTGTGAAGTGGAACGAAATTTATTGGATCATTTAAACTTTTTTTGTAATAATAAAACTGAAAAGTTGGACGTGCTAAATTATTCGGCCCATTTACTTTCAGTTCAGAAAACTCACTCCAGAAGTTCATTGAGGATCTCTGAATGATCCAATGTTGTCCTAAATGACTGATGAAGATAAATAGAATCCACCTGTGTGTAATCAAGTCTCCGTATAAATGCACCTGCTCTGTGATAGTCTCAGGGTTCTGCATCATGAAGACCAAGGAACACACCAGGCAGGTCCGTGATACTGTTGTGGAGAAGTTTAAAGCTGGATTTGGATACCAAAAGATTTCCCAAGCTTTAAACATCCCAAGGAGCACTGTTCAAGAGATCATATTGAAATGGAAGGAGTATCAGACCACTGCAAATCTACCAAGACCCGGCTGTCCCTCTAAACTTTCATCTCAAACAAGGAGAAGACTGATCAGAGATGCAGCCAAGAGGCCCATGATCACTCTGGATGAACTGCAGAGATCTACAGCTGAGGTGGGAGAGTCTGTCCATAGGACAACAATCAGTCGAACACTTCACAAATCTGGCCTTTATGGAAGAGTGGCAAGAAGAAAGCCATTTCTCAAAGATATCCATAAAAAGTCTCGTTTACAGTTTGCCACAAGCCACCTGGGAGACACACCAAACATGTGGAAGAAGGTGCTCTGGTCAGATGAAACCAAAATCCAACTTTTTGGAAACAATGCAAAACGATATGTTTGGTGTAAAAGCAACACAGCTCATCACCCTGAACACACCATCCCCACTGTCAAACATGGTGGTGGCAGCATCATGGTTTGGGCCTGCTTTTCATCAGCAGGGACAGGGAAGATGGTTAAAATTGATGGGAAGATGGATGGAGCCAAATACAGGACTATTCTGGATGAAAATCTGTTGGAGTCTGCAAAAGACCTGAGACTAGGACGGAGATTTATCTTCCAACAAGACAATGATCCCAAACATAAAGCAAAATCTACAATGGAATGGTTCAAAAATAAACGTATCCAGGTCTTAGAATGGACAAGTCAAAGTCCAGACCTGAATACAATTGAGAATATGTGAAAAGAGCTGAAAACTGCTGTTCACAAACGCTCTCCATCCAACCTCAAAGAGCTCGAGCTGTTTTGCAAGGAAGAATGGGCAAGAATTTCAGTCTCTAGATGTGCAAAACTGATAGAGACATACCCCAAGCGACTTGCAGCTGTAATCGCAGCAAAAGGTGGCGCAACAAAGTATTAATGCAAGGGGGCCGAATAATTTTGCACACCCCACTTTTCAGTTTTATTATTACAAAAAAAGTTTAAATGATCCAATAAATTTCGTTCCACTTCACAATTGTGACCCACTTGTTGTTGATGCTTCACCAAAAATGTAAAATGTTATATCTTTTTGTTTGAAGCCTGAAATGTGGCAAAGGTTGAAAAGTTCCAGGGGGCCGAAGACTTTCGCAAGGCACTGTATCTGTGCCTCTTTATCTACATAAATCACACTGGTTCTTCGTCACAGGTTCTGTTGGTCACAGTTCATTCTTCTAAAATGTCTAGTAATCATATTTAAGGAAATGAGAGAAAGTATCTACATCCTAAACTAAACACATATATCAGGTTAATATAAAGCATCTCAAAAGCTACAGCTGCCTCTGAAAACAATGGAAGTTCACTGGAGAGAATATATGTAAAAATAAATATGTCAAATGTTCCCGAGAAGATGATCTGCAGAGTCAGCTAAAATGCAGGTGGAAGTAAATATAGTATAATCTACAATTACTGCCTACTTACCCTTTTGCTGCAGTAGGGGAGAAGAAAGGAGTAGGAATATGGCGCCAATGGAAAAAGCCAGAGTAATCTGCTGCTTATGAAAACTGCGTCCTTGTGCCCAGATCGCGCCACTGTTTAAATCTATACAAGTCCAGCACGCTTCCTGTTTGCGTGCGCCGGAAGGTGAAAGCTGTTCGTGCCACCATCCAGGAAGTAAGCGGTGGTGGAACGCACAGCGATCACGTGATGTTACCAGGCGTCCTGCGTTCCAAGCTGGAGCGCAGTGTAGGAGCAAAAGAATAAAGGGAACATTCAAGCATGGCCAAAGGGCCAAAAAGTGAACCAATACACAATGCACATCCACATATAAAATAAATATAGCAAATTTTATTAGACAAACTATAGGCCGGTAAGTTTAACATCTGTCGTGGGTAAACTGTTTGAGGGTTTTCTAAGAGATGTTATCTTGGAGTACCTCAATGAAAATAAGCAAATTACTCCATATCAGCATGGCTTCATGAGGGATCGGTCACGTCAAACCAATTTAATCAGTTTCTATGAGGAGGTAAGTTCTAGACTGGACCGCAGCGAATCAATGGATGTTGTATATCTGGACTTCTCCAAAGCATTTGACACTGTACCACATAAAAGGTTAGTATATAAAATGAGAATGCTTGGCCTGGGAGAAAATGTCTGTATGTGGGTAAGTAACTGGCTCAGTGATAGAAAACAGAGGGTGGTTATTAATGGTACATACTCAGATTGGGTCACTGTCACTAGTGGGATACCACATGGTCAGTATTGGGCCCTATTCTCTTCAATATATTTATTAATGATCTTGTAGAAGGCTTGCACAGTAAAATATCAATTTTTGCAGATGACACTAAACTGTGTAAAGTAATTAACACAGAAGAGGACAGTACACTGCTACAGATGGATCTGGATAGACTGGAGGCTTGGGCAGAGAAGTGGCAGATGAGGTTTAACACTGACAAATGTAAGGGAAGGAATAATGCAAGTCACCAGTACATACTAAATGGTAAAATATTGGGTAACTGTGACATGGAAAAGGACCTAGGAATTTTAGTGAACAACAAACTAAGCTGCAGAAACCAGTGTCAGACAGCTGCTACCAAGGCCAATAAGATAATGGGTTGCATCAAAAGAGGCATAGATGCCCGTGATGAGAACATAGTCCTGCCACTTTACAAATCACTAGTCAGACCACACATGGAGTACTGTGTACAGTTCTGGGCTCCTGTGAACAAGGCAGACATAGCAGAGCTGGAGAGGGTTCAGAGGAGGGCAACTAAAGTAATAACTGGAATGGGTGGACTACAGTACCCAGAAAGATTATCAAAATTAGGGTTATTCACTTTAGAAAAAAGACGACTGAGGGGAGATCTAATAACTATGTATAAATATATCAGAGGTCAGTACAGAGATCTCTCCCATCATCTATTTATCCCGAGGACTGTGACTGTGACGAGGGGCCATCCTCTGCGTCTGGAGGAAAGAAGGTTTGTTCACAAACATAGAAGAGGATTCTTTACGTTAAGAGCAGTGAGACTATGGAACTCTCTGCCTGTGGAGGTGGTGATGGTAAGTTCACTAAAAGAGTTCAAGAGAGGCCTGGATGTATTTTTGGAGGGTAATAATATTACAGGTTATAGTTACTAGAGAGGGGTTGTTGATCCAGGGAGTAATTCTGATTGCCTGATTGGATTCGGGAAGGAATTTTTTTCCCTAAAGTGGGGAAAATTGGCTTCTACCTCACAGGGTTTTTTTTGCCTTCCTCTGGATCAACTTATAGGAAAACAGGCCGAACTGGATGGACAGATGTCTTTTTTCGGCCTCATAAACTATAAACACAACACAGAAGTTAAAAATTGTATACAATCAACATGTGCTGGTGCGGTATCACCAGCACACAGGCCAAAACCACAAAGGTCACAAAGTTAGAACAAACAAGTAAAGATCCAGGCTGCATGAAAAAACATATAAATACAAAAAACAGGTATCAAAAAACTGTGACCATAAAGAAAACGTATATATCCTTAAACGATACACAATACCTAATCCCAATGTGTGAAGCAATGCAAGATGTCCTGGATCAGTGTGGTATGCCTGTGTGAATAACGCGTAAACCCCACTCGTATCTCCGGCAAAGTCTGGCTTCCTCAGGGGTAGCTACTGTTTGTGGGGGCTCTCATACATATATATATATATAGGTAGTAATGGAATAGTAATGAGATAAATGAAATCATAAGTGTAAATCACCTGTTTTAGGTCAATTAGTCTGTAGGAGGCACATCCAATGCAGAGCAGCGTGCAGCAGAAGCAGGGAAAAGGGAAGAGAGGTGGTATCATGTGACCAGGAAGGGGCCGGACTGTGTTCCAGGGTGGAACACAACCCGCCTGTAATGTGAAAATGGTGGTGCATTCTAGGTTGAAGCGCATCACGTGCAAACAAAGGGAATCGGCATGTGCTTCAAATGGGGCGCAACTATGCCTATTGTGCGGACGACAGTGATAAATATGGGTATGTATGCCCGTGCATACATGTGAACATGAACAATAGGTGCATGTATGTAAAGTGCAAAAGTGCTGAATGTTGCTGAAAAGTGCTGAATGAATAATAAACCCCCCCCCAAAAAAAATAAAAAAAATATAAATCATAAAAAAAATACTTAAAAAATGTATTATATATATATATATATATATATATATATATATATATATATATATATAAATACATGATTATAAGTGAAACAGAATAAATATAAGGAAATTAATAAAAATGAATATACTTCATGAACATATTACACACATGATTTGTCATAAGAAAATTCATAAAAATAAATATGCTTCAATAAATAATTATTTTGTGAAAGTGTGTAATTCATTGGCCAATGAATGAAGTTGAAGAAGTAATCATATATTAACACATAATCACGCAATCGCAGAAAAAAAAACATTAATAAACTTAAAAAGGAGTTCACAATATACAAATATGATCCCAAAATATAAATACAGTAATATAATGAAATATAGTAAAATGAAGTAATAGATTGGTCTAAGTACATATGGGGTTCTTCGGATAAAATCTGAATATCATGTCCAGAGATACGGAATTGAAGATGTTGACAAGGCACAGCTTCTAATACCAATGAGTATTTTAGACCATTGTAAGAATCAAAAACAGTGAAGAAAAAGTCCTCTGAAAGTAAGAGAAGAAAAAGAAAGCTGTTTAATGAATGAGGAAAAAAAAAACAATTGTGAACAAAAAATGGTAGACATGACCAATGTCACCAAATATATACAAGTGTGTATATGACAAAATGTGATGTGGAAAAAAAATTAAAAATAAAAACACAAAAAGTGAAAAATAAATTTTGTTCCTCCTTCCCTTTCCTCTTCTCTTTCCTTTTTTTTTGTTTTGAAGATGTGAAGAATGTGAATTTTTTTTTTTTTTTTTTAATGAGAAAATGGGGTGAAAAATATTGTGAGTAAAAAAATAAATTATATTTTTCAAAAATATTTAAATGGAGATATATACTCACCCATAGAAGCCCACGAAACTTAATTCTTCATTGAGACCATTCGGTGATAAAGTATCCAAATTGAAGATCCATCTTGATTCAATAGCAATTGAGAGGTAGTAGGAAATCTTCTGATATTATTGAAGATCCTTTCAAGGCCAACAACTTTGAGGCCATTTGTGTTACCTTGGTGGTGGTCAAGAAAATGTGCAGCCACTGTGGTCAAAGGCTTATCCCCTTTATCTCTGTCCCGTCGTGCCAAAGCAATTCGTGAAAGGTGTTTTTGTATTCTTTTTCGTAGTTCTTGGCCCGTTTGGCCAACATAGATTTGACCACATTTAGAGGAGTGCATAAACCACATTCTGTGTTCGTCAGTTCACATAGTGTTTCAAGACAATCTCACAAGAATTCCCAGGATGGATAAACGAGTTATCCGCAATCATATACTGACAGATGTTGCAGTTTCCACAGTGGTATGAACCTTTCAGTTTTAATCCCCTGTCAATTTTCACATTCTTCACATCTTCACAAAAAAAAGGAAAGAGAACAGGAAAGGGAACAAGGGGAAAAAAATTCACTTTTCGTGTTTTTTTTCCCCCACATCACATTTTGTCACATACACACTTGCATATATTTGGTGACATTGGTCGTGTCTACCATTTTTTGTTCTCAATTGTGTTTTTGTTTTTTTCCTCATTCATTAAACAGCTTTCTTTTTCTTCTCTTACTTTATGGGACATTTTCACTGTTTTTGATTCCTACAATGGTCCAAAATACTCATTGGTATGTGTGTAATATGTTCATGAAGTATATTCATTTTTATTAATTTCCTTATATTTATTCTGTTTCACTTCTAATCATGTATTTATATATATAATACATTTTTTATGTATGATTTATATATTTTTTTGGGGGGAGGGTTTATTATGTCATCAAGTCACTTGTTGTACATTCAGCACTATTGCTCTTTACATACATGCACCTATTGTTCATGTTCACATGTATGCACGGGCACACTCCAGTATTGGAACGTACATACCCATATTTATCACTGTCGTCCGCACAATAGGCATAGTTGCGCCCCATTTGAAGCACATGCCGATTCCCTTTGTTTGCACGTGATGCGCTTCAACCTAGAATGCACCACCATTTTCACATTACAGGCGGGTTGTGTTCCACCCTGGAACACAGTCCGGCCCCTTCCTGGTCACATGATACCACCTCTCTTCCCTTTTCCCTGCTTCTGCTGCACGCTGCTCTGCATTGGATGTGTCTCCTACAGACTAATTGACCTAAAACAGGTGATTTTCACTTATGATTTCATTTATCTCATTACTATTCCATTGCTATATATATATATATATATATATATATATATATATATATATAGGAGCCCCACACAGACAGTTGTTACTTCTGAGGAAGCCGGACTTTGCGGTCGATACGCATGGGGTTTACGCGCTATTCACACAGGCATGCCACACTGATCCAGGACATCTTGCATTGCTTCACACATTGGGATTAGGTATTGTGTAACTTTTAAGGATCTATACGTTTTCTTTATGGTCACAGTTTTTTGATACCTGGTTTTTGAATTTATATGTTTTTCATGCGGCCTGGATCTTTACTTGTTTGGTCTAACTTTGTGACCTTTGTGGTTTTGGCCTGTGTGCTGGTGATACCGCACCAGCACATGTTGATTGTATACAATTTTTAACTTCTGTGTTGTGTTTGTCTAATAAAATTTGCTATATTTATTTTATATGTGGATGTGCATTGTGTATTGGTTCACTTTTTGGCCCTTTGGCCATGCTTTAATGTTCACATTGTTGTTTGGACCAGGGTTTGCACTCTATACTTTATATTAGTGTTCCCCCCACTCTCTTCAGTGGACAAAAGAATAAAGGGAGCGTTCCAAGGTGGAACGCACATAGGAGGGAAAACAAAATGAGAAATACAATGTGGAGAATAAAAAGAAGGGAGAAAGATGAAAAGAGCAGAGGATATGAGGAGAAAGAAGCAAGTAAAGTGATTAGGAAAATGAAAAAGGGAAATGGTAATAAAAGGAAGAAAAGTAATCAAATGTAATAGGAAAAAAAAAATCAAAAAATAAAATTAAAAATAATGCAAAAAAATGAAAAAGAACTAGAAAAATTGTAAAAATAAAGTGGGAGAAAAAAGGAAAAGGAAAAGAAGGGGGGAAAAAGAAGAAAAATGGAGCAAATGAAAAATTATAGAAAAATAATAATAATAATAAAAATAATAAAATAATAAGAATAATAAGAATAAAAATAATAAGAATAAAATAGAAAATGGAAAAGGGGAGGAAAATAAGAAAAGAATAAAAAGGAAAAAAGGAAAAAAAGGGAGAAGAAAAAAAAGGAGGAAAAAGGAGAAAAAGAAATCATAAGACTGAGTAGTGAAAAATAGTAAAGAAAATGAATATACTGAATAAGGACCAAGATAGAATACCCCAAGATGGGATGTAAAAGGATATCCCTGTGCGGCAGTAGGGTGAGGGAAGGCTTAATTCGTCTGTAAAAAAGAAAAAGAGGGGAGCAATTAGTATAGATTTATACAGAGGTAATTTCATACATAATCAAATGAACAACATAACTGACAATAGGTAGATGTTATAATAAACCATAGAGTTTGTATTCTCTGTTTAATCCATGTGAGGCCAGTGTCTGTGAATCCAGTAGGCTTCCCTTAATTTGAGTTGTCTCACCCTGTCACCTCCACGCCGCAAAGGTGGTATATACTCAATCACCTGAAATTTAAGTTGAGCTACTTTATGTCGTGCTTGGTGGTAATGTGCCGGGATCGGTAACATGAGGTTCTGACGTCTGATTGTCGACTTGTGCTGGCAGATTCGATCAAATACCTTCTGAGTCGTCTCACCGACATATAATAGACCACAGGGGTATTTGAGTAAATAGATGACGAAGTCTGATTCGCACGTAAATAATTCCTTAATGGGAAAGGTTTTGCCTATCTGGGGATGATAAAATGATGGGCCCTTCTGAATGTGCGAGCATTTTAAACAATGCAGACAAGGAAAGGTGCCTCGCTTTTGAGTTTGAAAAAATGTTTGTCTGGGAATGAGTGAACTTGAGCCTATGTCGGCTTTCACTTACAGGTCCTTAAGATTCTTGGGTCTCCTGTTACATGACAAAATGGGATTTTTGAACTCATCTATCTGGGGATACGCTCTATGGAGTAATGGCCAATGAGTACATAATATATTTAGTATCCTATTTGCAGTGGGGCGATACGTATGGACAAATGGGACTCGGTTGTTTTTTTCCTTGGACCCTATCCTAGGTCGCACTGGTTGATTGAGAATATGTCTGGGATAAACTTGTGCAGTAAATCTCAGTTTCATCTCTTTTAGACGTTCTTGTTGTATGATGGGGTCTTGGACTATCTTTTGTACCCTCAGTAGTTGGGACCCTGGGAGTGATTTCTTTGTATTTGGTGGGTGAAAGCTCTGAAAATGCAGTAAATTATTTTCGTCTGTTGGCTTCCGATACAGGTCAGTCTGTAGTTTGCCTAATGAATTGACGGTTACTGTTGTGTCAAGAAAGTTGATGGATGTATTATGATAGTGTAGAGTAAACTGCAATTCCGGGTATATTGAGTTCAGATAATTGTGGAATGTGGATAGGGTTTCCTGCGAACCCTTCCAAACAGAGGTCGCAATAACGCAAAAAAAATGCGTCATAGACACGTTTTCAGGCAATTTTACTCCCTGAAAAAAGTCTAAGGCGTACCACTACACCTTAGACTTTTCCCAGTTTTTTATCAGCGCAGTGAGCGCAGTGAACGGCACAGGCAGCACAGCAATGCTGCCTGTGCCTGAAATAACCAATAACAAAGCTCCTTACAGCAAGGAGCTTTGTTATTGGTGCACCAGAGAAATACAGATCGGGTGAGGCAGAGGAAGCCGGCGGGAGCTGGAAGGAGAGCGGGCGCGCAGAACATGGACCCTGGGGAACAAAACAGGGCGGCTGGAGAGGTAAAGGGCCGCGGACTGATGTCACTGTTGCCTGGGAGAAGAGCTGCCTCCGTCCTGTGTCCCCCAGGTGGAGAGGGATGGAAGAGTTGTGGCAGTGAAAAGCTGTCCATCTTCAAGTGAGTGATTTTCCCCCTCCCCCAACGATGGTTCTGTCCAGTCTCCCAGTTCTCTGCCCCCCCTCCTGTCACCCCACTAATAACCCAGCTCTTCCCTTCTAGTGACCCTGCTCCCCCTGTCGCCCCACTAGTGACCCTGCTCCCCCTGTCGCCCCACTAGTGACCCTGCTCCCCCTGTCGCCCCACTAGTGACCCTGCTCCCCCTGTCGCCCCACTAGTGACCCTGCTCCCCCTGTCGCCCCACTAGTGACCCTGCTCCCCCTGTCGCCCCTCTAGTGACCCTGCTCCCCTGTCGCCCCTCTAGTGACCCTGCTCCCCCTGTCGCCCCTCTAGTGACCCTGCTCCCCCTGTCGCCCCTCTAGTGACCCTGCTCCCCCTGTCGCCCCTCTAGTGACCCTGCTCCCCCTGTCGCCCCTCTAGTGACCCTGCTCCCCCTGTCGCCCCTCTAGTGACCCTGCTCCCCCTGTCGCCCCTCTAGTGACCCTGCTCCCCTGTCGCCCCTCTAGTGACCCTGCTCCCCCTGTCGCCCCTCTAGTGACCCTGCTCCCCCTGTCGCCCCTCTAGTGACCCTGCTCCCCTGTCGCCCCTCTAGTGACCCTGCTCCCCCTGTCGCCCCTCTAGTGACCCTGCTCCCCCTGTCACCCCTCTAGTGACCCTGCTCCCCCTCCTTCTGTCACCCCACAGGGAAGCTGAACAGACTCCACCGACTACAATGGGATCCGTTCAGTTTCCATTTGCAATCTGTCTTTTTACCAGACAAAAAATTCCTGCATACAAGGTTTTTTTGTCTGGTCTTTCAACAGTATCTGCAACAGAGGCTCCAAATGCAGCCTCCAACACAGATGTGAGCAAGTGCAGGCCTGCATATTATGTATTTTAATTACCGCAGATTTCGTACTCCTCGGATAAAAATACTCCTCAAAAATGGTCAGAGGAGTATTTTTACTCTTCTGAAAAAAACGTAGCGCGACCTCTGCTTCCAAATACAAAAAATATCGTCTATATACCTTTTCCAAAGTGTGACATGGGATTGAAAAAGGCTATGTGGATAAAGGAAAATGTCCTACTGCATACGGTGGGGACACATTGGACCTCATCGCGGTACCTTGTGTTTGCAGGTAAAATGTGTCTTGGAACATAAAGAAATTGTTAGTTAATATTAACTCCAGTAAGTCTAGACATAAGGAACTTATTTCTGCGTGTAAATCAGAACATTCAAGTAGTTTTTTTACCGCTTGTAGGCCTTTGTGATGTGGAATAGAGGTATATATACCACATCCCAGGTGACCAGGATGAAATCTGATGTCAAAGGTTGTAAATTACATATGATCTCCAGGAAGGATGTGGTGTCTAATACGAATGATGACGTTTTTTTAATCAGCGGTGTAAGAATTTTTTCCAAAAACATTGAAATGGAAGCCAATATTGAGTCTGTTGAGGCCACGATTGGGCGACCAGGTGGATTGTTTAAATCTTTGTGAATCTTCGGTAATATATAGAAAACAGGTATAACAGGATTTGATTTGGTTAGGAATCGAATAGTGGTATCATCTATTGTGCCCTTAGAATGATGATGTTGTAGAATCCTGTAAATCTGTATTGAAATATTGTATGTGGGATTGCCCGGGAGTTTTCTGTAAACATCTGTGTTACTGAGCTGTCGAGTGATCTCTGCTACATATTGTGATTTGTCCATGATTACGAGGGCACCCCCTTTGTCTGCTGGTTTGAATCTTTTTAGACAGTGAACGGGTTCAACAACCCTCTAACATTAGAAGTGAAGACTGAAGACTTGAGCTTAAGATCTTATGCAAATCAAACAGAAATTTCACTCATGTACCTGTAATTAACATTAGTTTGTATATATGCTTATTTCCTTTTCTGTAAACTTGAAATATTTTAAATGTTCAATACTAGACATATTACTATTTAACGGGATTGGTAACTTTCTGATATAGTTTGTAGCAAATTGGGGGACATTTATTAAAGCGTTTTTACCACTTTTATGGCATAAAAAGTTAATAATTATGGTCATGACATATTTGCATCATGATTTGTGACTTTTTCAGCTTTTCTGGGGCGAGAGAAGATGCGGGGCTTAGCAGGAGGGGTGGGGCTTCCTGTCTCCCACTAGATTTACTATAAATGTCACCAGAAACTAGCGTTATAGCCCATCTACGACAGCTCCTGGCTGATGTAAACTTCAGAGTGCCACCGATGCGCATAATTTATTAAAGGGGTTAAGAAAATGAAAATACTTAAATATTACTTTATTATAAATATATTCCCAAATACTTTTAATTAGTTATAATGGCTCATTTTGCAGTCATTAAAAGAAATAAAATGGCCACCGTCCTATTAATACAGACTAAACCTGTCCTAATCACACAGGGGACAAGTTACTTCACAACACTGAGGTAAAGAGCTGCCTCATCCTCCACTCTGCTTGTCAGGAATTATGACCCTGAATACAGATGATAAGATCTTCAGCTGAATCTCTGTAGGAATGGAGTTCATGAGGAGACATGAAGTAGAGAGAGAAGTTGGGGATGTGGCTAATGAGCAGTACTTGTATGCAGTCTCCATTACCACAGCCCCTCATTACCACAGTCTGTCCTGTCCATCCTCTCTGTACTTCATGTCTCCTCATGAACTCCATTCCTACAGATATATAGCTAAATATTATATTAAACTCTATTCAGGATCATAATCTCTGACAAGCAGAGCTGAGAGGAGGACGAGGCAGTTCTTTAGCTCAATGTTGTGAAGTAACTTGTCCTGCTGTGTGATTAGGACAGGTTTAGTCTATACTAATAGGATGGCGGCCATTTTATTTCTCCTAATGATTGCTCCCCAGACAAAACGAGCCATAACCAGTGAAAGGTATATGGGAATATATTTATAATGAAGTAATATTTAGGTATTTTCATTTTCTTAATTCCCGGAGAACCCATTTAAGAGGCATCTGCCTCTTAATAAATTAGGCACATCTTATTCCAGTGCAGGAGGATCAAGACTGGAATATGGGAACATCTTGATAAATGTCCCCTAATATGTCATAAACTGTTGTGTTGCACTATACCACCTAAATGCTTAGCCATCTCTGTGATGTAAGGTCCCGTAGGAAGGAACATGGCCTTATGATTCCTTAACTGTCCCCCAAAAACATCCACTTCTGCCCAGGTGCCAAACACCACAGATACTTGCGGCAAAATCTGTACCTGCATATACGTAGAACTGGATGGGGGTGGAGGACAGTTAGGGAAGCAGTCACATGAGTAATTCATTTGACCACCACCATCTTCATTCCTATAGACACAGAGAGCACAGCATTGTGTGTTTACAGTGGTTGCAGGGGGCCTTGAAATAAAGAGCACTGAGGTTGTATAGAGTATCGTAGCATAAAACACAACTGTTTATGGCATTACAAATTACACCAGAAAATTATAAAATTATAGAATTTTACCTGTCATAAGAAAAGGTTGTAACCTTTAGAAATTCTGTTTAATCCCTGGCACAAATATGCCACGTAGGGCAAATTCTTAAACTGCAGTGTTTGAGTGGGGTTTTTAAAACCTAATTCTCTTCCATTATGCAGCTGTATCAAACGGTTACGGAATGTGCCCAGTCTTTAAGTAATTCTTCATTGTTATAAAATGAAACATTTGCAACGTTCTAACGGTAAGCCTGGACAGTGTGGCTGACTACACACGGCCAAGCCTCACCCACCCGCTGCAGGAGGGCGTACTGTGGCCGCATGTGGTTAGCTTCATGTTTCTCCTCAATATATTTTGTGCTTCAGTCCATTTTCATGTTATAAATTTGTTGTAGTTACTGTCTGCATTCACTGTCTGGCAGCTGAGACTTCATGTATTAGTGTAGATGCTTTAGCTTGTAGAATTACGTAGAGCCACACTGCAATAAATGGTTTTGTGCAAGAAGGACAAGGTCAGATGAGATTTTAGCTTCTGAATGTAAACTGAAGTTTTTCAGTAGAGACCTTGGATATAGCAAAGGATTAAAGCAAAACGTACATTAGGATGTAGCATAACCTTTTATTATACAACCTCTGTGCACAAAAGAGTGGACAACCCCTTTTGACCTCATGCACATGACCGTATTCGTTTTGCGGTCTGTAAATCGTAGATCCACAAAATATGGATGCGGTCCGTGTTGCATCCGCATTTTTTGCAGATCCTTTGACTTCTATGAGTGTGCAGTCCGCATTTTTCAGTCAAGTATAGGATATGTTCTACCCTTTTCCAGAACTGACATATGGATGTGGACAGCTCAGGGATCATCAGTGTGCCTTCCACATCCGTATGTCCTATAAAATGCAAACCACGATCCATTGAAAAGAATAGATCCACAAATAAAATGCGGATGGCACATGGACCACATCTGTATTTTGAGGATCCACGTAATAGGAAATTCATATCCATCAACAGCAGATTGTTTGGGAGAGATCTTATGATATATGGTGGCAAGCACCGATCTGTTAATTTAAATAATTACAAATGTATTAACACTCCATTTAACAAAGCATAAAAGTGCATATGTGACAAAATATGTGTGCCCATTTTTTTTTTATACTAAATAGTTAAATGTAATTTCATTACAGGAAACCTGATGTTGGGTGCTGTGTCTAAAAGAAGATCCTTTCTAGAAAAACAGCTCAAAAGCCCTAATTCTACTCTTGTGTCACCAAACAAAAATGTGTCAAGTAAAACATTAGATAGCTTCATGTCTGCTCTGGTAATGTTGAGTTTATAAACATTTTTTATTATTATTTTTAAATTTTCTAGTTAAAAGGTTTGCCTGGTATAGAAAACCCATTGTCAAATATCCTAAAGCCCCAAAATATACTTCTTCTAATTTTGATTACTTCCTGAAGATCCCAGTTTCTTTTCATCAGAGGATGGACCATACCACTTTATGCTGACATGTCAGCCAGATCTGCCTAGTAGATCTTCTCACTTCTCTCAGTGCCATCTTTATACTCCCAGTCCTCCTTCTGTACGATAAAATTCTGCTACACTCAGAGACCTTGCTACTTAGCTGTCAGCTATGGCAGTGTGAAAGCAGAGTCCCGTGGACAGTGTAAGCTACGTTCTGAGAATGTGTGGTGCAAACTCTCAGTGTTCGAACCACTCATGCTCAAAAGATTTGTGAGTTAGACAGGCCACCTTAGAAATATTTTACAAATATTGCTAACTATCTAACATGTTTGGTCTGGGAAACCCCTTTGATTCAGGAAGTGTGTCTTTTCTGCTGCAGTACAAGAGGCATGTTCTGATGCAGCTCTCTCCCTATCACAGCTCAGGTGGCACTTAAAGAAGAACTCCCGCAAAAAATGTTATTCCATGTCCTGCTAGAAATGTACATGATGTAATCTGTAGTGAATGTCATTTTCTTACCAGTAGCTTAATTTTAGCGTTATATAATCCTGAAGTTTCTTATCTGTGTCATCTGACTAGGAATTAGACCCACCAACTCACACAGCATCTTATGTGTGGACAGGAAGTCTAATTTTCTATGCATTCCTATGGGAACCTCGCTTTCAGTCTCATAGGAATGAATAGAGCAGTAACTGGCTTGCTGTACTGGGTCAGTTGGAGGTCAGGGAGTTGGTCACATGACCCAGCTACAATTAAAAGAGAGTGGAAACTCTCAATTTCAGCCCCTGATAAGAAAATGACAATCACTACAGATTATATCATGCACCTTTCTAACAGGTCAGAGAATAAAAATTTTTTGTGGGAGTTCTTCTTTAAAGGATGGAACTAAGCATGTGTGTCCACATCAGTGAGGTGGACAGAGAAATAAGAAAAAAACAGCAGGTGGCGCCATACAGATACATTTTATTGAATAACTCAGTGGCTACACAAAATGTTTAATTACATGCAATTACACAATTATTCAGGTACAGATGCTGGTTTAAAAACTGCAGAATATTTTTCGTGGGACAACCCCTTTACGTGGACTAAACTTCTGTTGTGTGCTACCAACCTTTAAAACAGAGTGCTGCCCATTACATCAATGTAAAATCCAACAAGAGGAGCTAGAAAGAGGAGAATGATTGAGGGTTCAGCAAAGGCTGATTATGACTCTATTCCTAACTGCATAAAAATGGCCACTATAAACCAGCTACTTCCTGGACCCAGCTACTAGAGAGGCCCATATAGAGGAGTAAGACTGACCTTTTAGATTCCAACTGTAACTTCATTGAAGTCAGTCTGGAGGAATAGGAAGGGAAGGGCATGCTGGGTTTGAAATAAAGGCAGTATGTACCAAAAATGTACGGAACATAGTTTAATTATTCAACACTATGAACTACCTGGTTTACAAAAGTGACCTACAAGATGAGTTGTCAGCATAGGGTTGTTATTTTCAGTGTTACAGTGCTAAAAATACATCTAAATAGTTTTTCAGCGAATACTTTAAATATATTTTTTGACACAATGTGATTTGTAATATTTTTCAGTGTGACATGCCAGACTATGTCAGTCCATATCAGGAGAGGACATTCACAATGAAAGAACAGAATACAAATGTCACCCCCATCAAGAACCATGAGTCACGTGAGAAATATATGTCCCTAGTAATTATTACATTAAAGGTCTGTAAGAATAGTAAAATTCCGTGAGCACAGCCTCAATGGCACCTCAGAGATGGTTCTATCCTTAGGTTATGAAACCTTAGTATAATGTTAGTACACATATGCTACTGTAAGGGTACCTGCACATGGGATGGATCTTACAGCTGCAGCAGAAATACAGGTTTGATCTCTCTACTATTGCAAACAGGGACATCTGTAGATCCTGCAAACTTGTAGGTTGCTGAAGCTGGTGTCCCAGCTGGTCCCATAAATGCTCGATAGGCTATATATTTGGCAGTTAGGCAGGCCAAGGAAGTGTTACAATCTGGCAGATACATACTTGGGAAACCCTTGCTGTGTGTGGGCAAGCATTATCCTGCAGAAAAATGCCAGTTGGAAGCCCTGCCATGAGAGGCAACAGATGTGGCCATAGGCATACCTCCAAACCTTTTAAAAGCACAAAGAGGGACAATATTTGTGGAGCCACACCACAAACTCTGCCCAAAAAATAATCATTTGCTGTAACAGAAAATTTCCTTCTGCTAAGTGAGTGGAAATGGCCACTGGTGTGTGGTGAAGGTTCTACCTGTGTGTGGATGGTAGACAATGAAACTGTGGGAGCTTCTTATTTTTGGTGGATCCAACAATCATCTCTACTGGTCGTCTGTCTGGCCCATGTGGAGTTTGTTCACCATGCGTGTGTACCTTCACATAACCAATGTTCTAAACAGCTCCTAACAGCTAGGTCAGAACAGCGTAGATGGTGGGCAATTCATCAAAACGGCCATACTGCTTCTCGCAGTTCATTAAGGCCCCATTCACACATCCGCAAATGGTGTCCGCATCCGTTCTGCAAAATTGCGGACCCATTCACTTTCAACAGTGTGCCGTCCGCATCCGCACTTCCGTTCCGCGGCTCCCGAAAAAAATAGAACATGTCCTATTCTTATCCGAATACACGGACAAGAAAAGGCATTTCTATTATGTGCGGTCCGCAAATTGCGGAACGCACATGGCCGGTGTCCGTGCTTTGCGGATACGCAAATTGCGGATCAACAAAACACGGACACCGGACACACGGACGTGTGAATGGAGCCTAATGCAGTCCCTAAAGTCTGTTAACTGGGCAACATTGTCATCAAGGCCTCTACGATCTCTCACCAAGAGATATACTACCCAAAAGTAGCCCCTGGGAGCCTTTTATAGGGTAGCAGGCGAAGCATTTTTATGTCATCTTGTAGCAAGACTCATAGTTATTTACATAACTGAATGCAGTCTGACATTTCTATCTGGGTGCGTTATTTTTTATTTTTTTGGTCAATGTCAGTGGATTTCTTTTGCTCATTTCTTCCATTCTGGACTGTGGTCACATTACCATGTCCATGTAGCTCTTTCTTATTTCCTGTGGTATTATGGTTGTGTCAAAGCAGCAACAGAGGCAGTGATAGCGGAGTGTCTATGTAAGTAGCTGGGTGCCGGGATCTATAAACTAGCTGATTAGTGTGATTAGGGGCAGTATACCAAGCACAGCTCCGTATGTGGCTGTGCTTGGTATTGCAGCTCAGTCCCATTCACTTATGAGAATGAAGTGCCCAAAGGCCATGTGACCAATGCACGTGACGTCACAGGCTGAGGAAGAGAGGCCGCAGCACATTCCTGATTGGCAGGGCTGCTGAAAGTTGGACCTCCACCCATCAGATATTGATGACCTACCTTATCAATATGTAAGTCCTGGAAACACCTTAATATG
This sequence comes from Rhinella marina, assembly GCA_900303285.1. Lineage (NCBI taxonomy): Eukaryota > Metazoa > Chordata > Amphibia > Anura > Bufonidae > Rhinella > Rhinella marina. The sequence continues at coordinate 75,234 of ONZH01022093.1, read as the reverse complement.
GTGCCCAACCTCTTTAAGATAACTGTGCACATTTTATGCTCAGGCTGTAAACTTTTTCACTGAAATTATCCCTTGAGATTGAACATTATTGAAAAAAACCTTCTGAAATAATAATTACTGTTATTATGTTTAAGGTGTCATTTCTCCTGTCATCACATTCTTTTGTGTACAGCTTGTATAATATTTATTAAGGAAATTGCTTTACCTACTGCAAACTTTCATTTTATGCAGCTGATACACGTTATATGTCAATCAGTCTATAGTCTGCACCATCTCTTAAATTGGGTACCTGCTTTGCTCATAAATGTTTCTTTCCTTCACAAAAGCTGCCTCTGATTATGACTATCCTGGTTCTCTAGCAAATATCCTTATAGTAGACATGCTATCAAATTCTGATTGGAACTAGCTCAACTGCTTCTGGATCTCCTAAAGGCTATAATGGAGAGTGACTGTCCACGTGCAGTCTATTCAGCACCCATCAGACTTTTATGGCATAGATTTGCTCTAAAAGTCATTCTTTGAGAAACCCTTTAAATTGACTTTAGCCACTGCTCTCACAGACCCCAACTGTAATTAACTTATCTGACTGTCTCCATATATTTAAAAATTGCCATACACATTGGAAGAATTTTGTCCAAACACATCGATTTGGGCGACCATCTAAGCGTACATTCACACACACATGACATTGGAAAAAAAACGCCATTAAAAACTGATACACTGTTCGCCCATTTTCTTGCTGTCTATCTGTTTTAATAGCTGCTTTGCCTCAGTTTTTAATGACGGTTAAAAACAGCAGTTGGAAATAATTTTATTGGCTTATTTTTTTTAAATCCCAAGCCCTGCAGTGCCCTCAGTGTATATTATGGCCCCCATAGTGCCCCCAATATTGTAAATGGTACTGCTAGTGCCTCCGGTAATATAATGGCCCCCAGTAGTGATCCTAGCATTATAAATGGCCTTCCATAGTGCCCCCAGTAGCATATATTCCCCCATAGTGTCCTTGGTATATATATGCCCCATATATATGATGGAACCCACCCCTGGTAATGTTGACCATTTGAAAATGGCCAGTTTTTAACTGCTGTTAGGTGCAATTCTGTCTAAATGGCCATTAAAAATAGCCATTTCAGTGGGGTCCGTCTGGCCCTGAAAAGAGCCAAAAATAGGACATGTACTATTTTTTGGTGGCTGCTATTCACTGGCTGTTAAAAAAACTGGCAAAGTGAATGGCCCCATATACTTCAATTGGTTTTAAAAATGGCCATGTGACCGTAGTTACTTAGTCACACTGCCATTTTTCACATGACTGCAGCCTTCTGTGTATGGGCGTGTCACAATGACAGATGTCAACATACCTGATCCTTTTGATCTTAGGGGAGATAGGCCTCCACCAGAGGCTTTCTTTACTACTCCCTATTGAGAACACAAAGAAAGGGAAGAATAGCTATCAGGTCCAACAGCCTATACCTAACAGGCTCCTGAAATCATAGTATGTTATACTGATAAATGTCTTTATTGTAGGGTCTGATGGTGATGATGCACTGCCTGGACCTCAGTGCTCACTGAATAAGACCGGTAAGCAATATAATCATTTGCTGAAGAATTCCTAATGTATTTTTGTTCTCCTGTATTACATGGATGGCCATTCATTCGGATGTCAGCCATATTATACTACATTACATGGAAATGTCCAGGTAGAGAAAGCTTGCTCCAGTGAAATTAGCTAGTAAGGCAACATCTTTAAAGTGACTGTCCCCAGTTTTATGCTGCCCTAACTAAGGACAGCGTAAACTAGTGTCGGATACCCTTAGCAAAACACAGGGGTTTACTGACTTGAATTCTTTCAGCCGTTTCGTTAAAAACTGTATAGAACAGCTCCAGAACCAGAACCTCATAAATGTGGAATTTCCTTTATGGGGAACCTGTCACCAGAGTCGGGACCTTATGAATATCAGGACTTACCAGTGTGTACTGTGTACTGAACAGCTCCAGTGCTAGCAAAATGGGTCAATTCAAGTAAGTGAGACGTTTTTCTAAGGGGATCTGTAACCAGTTTATGCTGCCTGTGGTTAGGACACCATAAAACTGGTGACAGGTTCCCTTTAAAGGGAATCTGTCAATATGATTTTGGACTATTATCTACAGTGATATATGGGTAGTACTGCAGATAAGGGCTCCAGATCACTGGTTTTAATTACTGTCCCCCGGTCCTTTGCTGTCAGTGTTTAAAGCTGCACTGAAATACATTGTCAGGACTGCTGTGCATGCACACAGGAGTCCTCTCCAGACTATGTATTTCAGCACTGATTACAGTGCCGGCAGTGGGAGAATGGGGGCAGTAGGAAAATATAAAATAGTCATCTGGACACCTTATGTGTAGTACTACTTATGTTGTGATGCAGATAATAGTCCAGAATAATGGTGACCGATTCCCTTTAAGGAAGTAGCAGTGCATGTTTTCAATAAAGGGGTTGTCCAGTACATAATCGTCAGTGTGAAACCACTTTACAGTGCTATATAATAATAGGGCACACTCGCCTAAGTGATTCCAGGTCACCAGCTGCCCTCAGCTTCCTGGAAATCACTGGTTGAGGTGGGTTATCAGTGTGGCCAGCAATGGGCAGAGCGGCTTTCCAGTGATTTCCTGCATCTCAAGAGAGACCCAGAAGCAGAGGGCAGGGATCAGGGCTATAACAGAACCGGAGCAGAGAGGTTGTTTGTTCCCCATTGTCAGTTGGCTTCAGAGTACTTTTTATTTTCTGGACAATCCCTTTAATTTAAATGATAAAAAAAGGCAGACAACAGCAATACTAATATTTTAAAGCATTCAATTTAAAATAAAAGCATTTTAATAGTGCACCATGAAGAGACTTAACAAAGATCCCGTGTATCACGCTCTGTGGACTCCAAGCTGTATATGCTCCATTGTTCTAATACAAGTAGGAAATGATAGAACTGTTCTACCATTCATCCTTTGTGAGGAACCGTGACCTCAACAATATGTCAGATGTCTACAGAGACTACTGTTTTTTTACTCTGCTAAGCAGGAGTTTAGTGGATTCATTATCATTATAGGGCATTAGCTAAGATTGAAGTGACAGATCTGACCTTGTCTTCTTCGCTTTCTTGACAAAGATAAAGATTATTCTTTGTATTTGTGTCTACAACGACATATACTGATGTTGCTTACCTCAAGGCATAATTGCATTGTGTTTTAGAGATTTAAATGTAGAATATATTTTCCTTTTGTCTGGATGCTGATATCTGTATTCAATCATAGTTTGTATCATGTGCAAATTATACTTGTGCGCTTAAGTTTATATTCCTCAAGCATAATTTGTAGAAGATGACCCATTTTAAACCAGTTGAGGATTGAGCTATGTACCCCCCTTCCTGATCAGGCACAGCATTTTCTGTATTAGATTTTTTTTTAGTATATGCGTCTTTCAAAGCTGTAACTTTTTTTCCTTTCAGTAAGGCCTCTTTCACACAACAGTATTTTTTGCGGGCTCCGATCCGCATTTTTTGCTGATAAAATGCGGACCCATTCATTTCTATGGGTCCGCAAAAAATACTGACAGCACACTGTGTGCTGTCCGCATCCGTATGTCCGTTCCGTAGCCCGCAAAGAAAAATAGAACATGTCCTATTCTTGTCCGTTTTGCGGACAAAGATAGGCATTCTTACAATGGATCCGCAAAAAAAAAAAACGGATGCTATACGGACGTCATCCTTTTTTTTTGCGGATCCGCAATTTGCGGACCGCAAAACACAACGTTCGTGTGACAGTAGCCTTATGCAAATGATTTTTGCACCTTTTACGGGGATACATGGGGCTTTATTTTTATGTGATATTTTTTTTAGCATATTTTTGTTTTTAGCTTTTTATACCCAGGAAAACGTAAATAAACGGACAGTCTTTTTTTTTAACATAGGGGAATGTATAGTTCTTGATTGTTTGACAGGGCTAGAAGCTGTGGTGTAGTGTGGTGGCGTTTTTTTTTCTTATTATTTTGCCTTTATTTTTATTATTTTACATTTCCCCAATATGTTCATACAAGTAATATTGGGGAAATTTAACATTACATTTTTTATTGTGGATTTCTTCTGTAACTGGGGCTTATGTATTAGCTCCAGTTATAAAGGGGAATACAGCCTCCAGAGAGGTAAGGCTACTTTCACACTTGCGTTGTAAGGATCCGTTTGTGAGATCCGTCACAGGCTCTCATAAACTGTCCAAAACTGATCAGTTTTGTCCTAATGCATTCTGAATGGAAAAGGATCCGTTCAGAATGCATCAGTTTGCTTTAGTTCAGTCAGCATTCCGTTTTGGAGGCGGACACTAAAACGCTGCTTGCTGCGTTTTGGTGTACGCATGAAGAAACTGATCCAAACGCAATAGACACAATAGAAAACGGATCTGTCCCCCATTGACTTTCAATGGAGTTCATGACGGATCCGTCTTGGCTATTTAAAAGATAATACAACCGGATCCGTTCAGAACGGATGCAGACGGTTGTATTATCATGATGGAAGCGTTTTTGCTGATCCATGACGGATGCAGCAAAAACGCTGGTGTGAAAGTAGCCTAAGACTGACCAGTTCTACTGCAGAGCTGATCTGGGTCTGCTAAGACCCACCAGCTCATGCAGATACCTGGCCCCCAGCAATCACATGATTGCTAGGACCAGAGCAGCTTCATAATCAGTTATACACAGGGCTTATTGAGTGCGGGGTATGCAGAAATGAGAAAGGCAGGGTTGCACAAATAGCACCCACACATCGTCTCTGCAAGGAGTTTCAGGAAGATCCTTGCAGAGATAAGTGCTGACTGCTCAGACATTTATAATCAACGGGTGTTGGACAAGTGGTTAACATATAGCTGATCAGGCAAAAAATTCTGTTACAAATTAAATTATCAGCATACCAATAAAGGAAATTATAAAATGCTCCTGATTAAATATTTATGTACCTTTAGCTCTTAAGGTATGGTCACATGTGGCTTAATTACTGAAGATACTCCATGGCAAAAATTTGTGTGGAAAATTCACAGCATTTGCAGTACCAGGAAAGTGGATGAGGTTTGAAAAATGTCGGGTACCTATGTGAACTTACCTAAAAAGTGCATCTGTCATGATAACTAGACTGCTTATGTAAGATCAGCATGGTATTGGGAAAAGCCTGCTCTCCCAGTTACCAACACAATACAAAACTGTACTTTGATATTTGGCTAATTGGAGCCATAGTTTTTGAGCCTGGTGTATTTGTAGATGGCTGCAATAGAGGGATACGAGTGTTCACCACATTTGTTGATTGGAAGATCGCTGTGTGGATTGTGCTGTTGCAGTATGTATTCATTAGGAAGTCAGAAGGAATCTTAAAGAAGTTTTCACCTCTGGATAGGTCATCATATCAGATTGGTGGGGGTTCGACACCCGAGACTCCTACCAATCAGCTGTTTGCAGCAGCTGGTGCTGGAAACTGAACAGTGGACGGAGCTGGAAGCTGGAGGCTTCCTCCACTATGTAATGGTCATGCTGGTGTACTGCAGCTCAGCTTGCATTCAAGTGAATGGGAGCTGAGCTTCAGTATGCCAGCGCAGCCACTACACAGGACAAAGCTCTGTCCACTGTGTTATTTCGGCCCTGTGGCTGCCGCAAACAGCTGATTGGCTGGGTGTACGACATTTGGCAATCTGATATTGATGACCTATCCAGAGAACTTGCCATTAAAGGGGTTTTCCAGGCTTTTAATATTGATGACCTGTCCTCAGGTCTGACACCCGGCACCCACGCTGATCAGCTGTATAAAGAGATGGCACACGCCATCTTTTCATACAGCTAATCAGCGGGGTGTCGGGAGTCGGCCCCCGCCGATCTGATATTGATGACCTATCCTGAGGATAGGTCATCAGTATTAAAAGCCTGGAAAACCCCTTTAAGGGTGGAACACCCCTTTAAAAGTATACCTAGTTTATATAATTATTTTTATGATCCTAATATTAATTTGTTTTTCTTCTTAACAGATCATGAATGCCAGAGCATGGAAATCACATGTCTGATTAATGAGACCATTTGTGGTCACTCAGAAAGTGGTATGTTTCATCCTCAGGTCCTGTTATGAACTGTGTCTGATGTAGCATGGTTTGAAGATTTCAGGTCATAGTACGTCTTTCTTTTGGCAGCAAATTGTTGCATGTTTTGGCGCATGTCTTTATTTGAGCAAAATTCTGCATTAGTAACCCAACAACACCAGATCTTTACACTTTTCAAAGCGGTCTTCGTTTTAGACGACTATTGTGGTTAGGCTTGTTTCCCTGGCACATTAACTATGTGTGACTTCTATAAAGCTAGGGTTCCACGGCAACACCCGTCGCAGCCAGGATCCCTGAGTAGCGGAGATCCCATAGAAATGAATGGGATCGCCGCAGCAGTCGCAAGAAATCCAACCGTGTTGGATTTCTTGTGACTGCCGCGGTGATCCCATTCATTTCTATGGGATCCCCGCTACTCAGGGATCCTGGCTGTGAAGGGTGTCGCGCAACAACTGTAGCCCTAGCCTAAAAGTCACAATAAAGTCACAACTCCATGCCAGGCAACCCCCTGGCATACTTTCACTTATTACACTTAAGCCAAATTCATTATTACTGTTTGCCATTTCATGAATTGGGCACATCTGCACAAACCAAAGACAGACTTAAAAAACTGACACAAATGATAAATTCATTCCTATGTTTTATTACTTGAACGCTTTTGGGTATATTAATAAGCCTATTAAAGTCTATGGAGAAAAACACTATATCTAGAGCACCATAATGCGATGTCTGTACAGATATTCAGCTTTTCCTAAGGACCACGGATCAGCAACCTCCGGCACTCCAGCTGTTCAGAATCTATAACTCCCAAAATGCTTCATTCATTTCTGTGGGAGTTAGAAGAACAACCAAGCACTTTTGCATGTTGGGAGTTGTAGTTTCACAGCAGCTGGAGTGCCAAAGATTACTGATCCCCGCTATAGTCAATCGGCTGAATAATTCTTTTTGGAATCAAAGCAAAGAATAGTTTAAAAAGGAAGGTCAAATTTAAAGGGGTTGTACGTCCCTTTAGAAGTGAGGGCCTATCCGCGGGCTATCACTTCATCTGAGCAGTGAGGATCCTACCCCCCATACCTCTGCCAGTCAGTTCTGCAGTAGCTCTGGTACTAGAACTACACAGCTCCATCCGTTGTGCAGTGAATAGCGCTGGCTAAGGGCTCATGCATGCAAATGTATTTTTTGTCCGCATTTGATCCACATTTATTTGCGGGTCGAATGCAAACCCATTCACTTCAATCCATATTTCCGTTCCATGGCACCGATAAAAAAATAGAACGTGTGCTATTCTTTTCCGTTTTACAGACAAGAATAGGTAAGTTCCGTTATGCGCTGGATGTTATGTTTCGCAAAATGCGAGCGCACATGGCCGGTATCTGCGTTTTGTGGATCCGTAATTTGCCACGTGCATGAGCCCTAATGCAGTGCTGCAGTGACCTGCTACACCAGCTGTGTATCCTGAGGGTAGGCCGGCACTTGTAAAGGGTTGCACAGCCCCTTTTTAAAGCAGTGTTGGTGTTTTTCCTTCTTCTTTGATCCACTTCTGAATTTGGATTTTTTTGGGATCCAAAAAACTGCTTGAAAAAGTGCACAAACAACAAAAGTGTGTTTCAAGCCTAAAGATATTCAATTTAAAATGGAGTAGACGACTGAAAACTGTTTTATAGAAATGCTGCCTGTGTTTCATTGCCAGTTGTTTGTTCATTGCCATACCTAGCATCCATAGGCTGCTATCACATTGTGGTCACATTTTGTGTGCAGCATTTTATTGTGATTTTGGGAAAACACGGCGTAAAACCCATCAATGTGTGAACATGGCCTAAAGTTGTTTTTTGGTGTTGGGTAGTGTTGAGCGAAGCATTCAAAGCGGAATTCATTCTGAAGTTTATTAATATTATACACAGTGCTGTACCATAAGTTTTAGGCAGGTGTAGGAAAAATATAAGAATGCTTTCAGAAATAGAAGTGTGACTCAATGATGAGATCAGGGCTATGTGGGGGCCATATCTTCACTTCCAGGACTCCTTGTTCTTCTTTAGACTGTTACGCTAGTTTCAGATTTGCGGCACATCTCTCCAGCAGAGAACAACCTGCCGGAGTTCTCCAGATCCGGCATTGAGGGATATTACCAGAAAGCCATTGACTATAAATATGCCAAAAATTCGGCAGGACAATAACCACTGCACGCAACGGGTTTAGTCTGCTGGAGCACAGATATGTGAAAGAAGCCTTAATGACAATGTATAAACTTTATATATGGAAGATTAAAGGATGCAGCACTGAACTTTTGTTTCCTGTTTTTATCTTTTAGGACATTTCTGAAGCACGTGGAGCACCTTTCTTAACCATTAAATGACTTGTGTGGCTCTAGGACGACCTGTCACCTCTCCTCTCATGTCTGTTTTAGTAACTACTTGCATTCCCCAAGTAATAACAATTCTGGAGAATCTATTCTTTCTGACTGTATATTGCACCATTCCTCTATTATTCCTGTGACAAGTTTATGAATGAAAGGCCCTGCTTGGTTATAACCAGTTGGACCTTTCATTCATAAACTTGTAGCAGGAATAATAGAGCAATGGCGCAATATAGAGCCATAAAGAATATATATTGCACCATTCCTGTATTATTTCTGCTACAAATTCATATACATTATGAATGAAGAGTCCAGCTGGATATTACCAGTTGAGGGGTGTGTCCCTGTATAGTTTTCCACTGGCAGCACTGATCGGATAGTGTCAGACTGTTCAGGGACACATCCGCTGCTGATAATACCAAGGTGGACTTATTGCTGACTGAAATGTATTCATAACTTCTAGTAGAAATAATACAGGAATGGCACAACATAGAGCCATAAGAATAGATGTTCCAGAATTATTACATGAGAAACACATGACGCTATTAAAACATGTCATTTTGATTTATGTAGATCTGTCATCACTTTTTCATTGGTTGTTTGTGTTTTCCTGTTCATTTTATTATGAAATATTTTCATGTTGCCTGTAAGGAGATTTGCCTTAGGCCTGTTTCACACTTGTGTTGTGGCTTTCCAGTTTGACGATCCGGCAGAGAATCTCAAAAACGGAATTAAACCGATCTGTGTCATTTAATACATGCAGATGCATCCATTTTGGCAAGATCCAGTTGTATTAAACCTAAACTGAACTTACCGAATCCGGTATGAAAATCATTGCAAGTCACTGGGTGCAGACTTAGTTTTTTTCGCTAATGAAAAACCCCCAGATCCGGCACCATTAACTTACATTAATTTACATGCTGGATCCGGTTTGTTCTGTTTTACAGACTGGACACAAAACCCCAACTTGCAGTCAGAAAATGCAACAAAATGGAACGGAAGGCATCCTGATCAGTTTGGTCCCTATTGACAATGAATGGGGACAAAACTGATCCATTTTGGCCTGGTTTTAAGATCCTCTCCTGGATCTCAAAATCGGAAAGCCACAACGGAAGTGTGAAACAGGCCTTATTTAGTTTTGATGTATCAATATGTTCTTGCTTGTTCTATCAAAGTAGTTGCTTTGTTTGGACATTGTTTGACATACTTTCAGTAATAAAAGTAGTGACATAAATAAAAATATATTCTGTTGTAAACAAAAAATGTAATGCTGATGTTAAAGCAAGTAGCTTCCCACAAGTACGTTACATTGTTTCTAGCACACCAAGGTAATGTATGAAATTGGATTTCTGTACTTTTCAAGACATAAGGTGCATTTACACTGTGTTGATGAGCAGACAATTATCGTGGAGGGACCGTTCCTTCCCGATACATTGCAGCCATGGTAGTGTTCACCTGAATTCTTTTTTCACATTTTGGAAGTGCTGGTAAAACTTTGTTTCACGCTTGACACGGTAGCAGGGCTTAGCAGAAAGGGTGGGGCATAAAATGCGCCATTTTGCACCCAAATTGTGCTACAGTCTTGGCGTAAAAATCTGTCTCACAGTAAGACAACCAATAAATGGTATAAAGTCAGAAAAAGTGTCTATCGGTGTGCCACATTTATCATCCAGCCTGAGCCCCTGTGATACATCTGGTGCAGGTCTAGACAGTCGGTCTAAGCTCACACCATCTATAGAATTAGTAAATCTGGGCCTGTGTGTTGTACGGTTCTGTTATTCCACCTGTATATTTATGAATCATTTGACAACTAGATGTTACCATGTTAAATGGCGTGTGCCCCATACAGTCTTTCAGTGATTAGATAGTGTCAGAAAAGTGTATAGCCATACTGGTAACACCTGTTAAAACGGAGTACACCAGAGTTCCGTTTGGTTGCATCCCCATCATAGACGATGTGGTTCGGAGCAAGACGGATCTGTCCTGACACACAATGCAAGTCACTGGGGACGATTCCGTTTTCTTGGACACAATAGAAAACAAATCCGTCCCCCATTGACTTTCAATGATGTTCATGACGGATCCGTCTTGGCTATTTTACAGATAGTACAACTGGATCCATGACGGATCCAGCAAAAATGCTGGTGTGAAAGTAGCATTATACATAAATGTCAAGGAGGAAAAGCAGAACAATTGCACAACATGAAAAGATTTCATAGGAATACAGTGATTCCCTAAAACTGACATGACTTGCTATATCCAAAGTAAATTTCAGGTGCCCCCATGGATCCTGCTATATATTCTGCAACCCTTGGTACATTAAAGGAAACCTGTCATCAACTTTATGCTGACCTCACTGAGGGCAGCATAAAGTAGTGAAAGAAATGCTGATTTCGGCGGTGTGTCACTCATGAGCTAAACATAAGTGGTTGCTGAGAACCAACATCATAATGATTGAAGCCGGGATCTGGAAAAGAGTCAAATCTACCTGAAAAGAGTAATGGTTATTCATGAGCTCCTGCTTTCCCTGCCTACCTGCTGATAAATGTCAGTTCTCTCATAGAGAGAAAACTAGGTAGAAGATCATCAGCAGGTGGGCAGGGAGAGCAGGAATTCATGAATAGTCATGACTCTTCTCAGGCAGCCGTGACTCTTTTCCAGGCCCGGACTGCAATGATTATGATGCTGGTTCTTGGCAACCACTTACTTTTAGCTTATAAATGACAGACCACTGAAATTAAATCATCCGTCACTACTTTATACTGCCGTTAGTATGGGTAGTATAAAGTTAATGACAGTTTCCCTTTAAGTCAGGCAGCAGTAGGAAAGATGAGATTCTTTGGTCAAATATTGTGCCTATAGTGCCTATGTTCTCGACACGTTTACATCCGGAACCAGTGTTTCTCATTTTCATTAATTCAAGTACCTCTGCTCAAGTAAATTATGTCAATGTACCCCAATGCTGTGATCATACACTGAGAGCCGTATATTAAAGGCACAACATTTGCCATGACTCCTGCTGACAAGTGATGTCAATATCGTCAATTATCTCATGACATTGACACCTGACAAAAGGTGGGATATTTTAGGCACCAAGTCAGTTTGTAAAGTTAATTAGCATATGGATCTGAGCAACAGGGGTAAACTGTGATTGCTATGCACGTGGGTCAGAACGTCTCCAAAATGTTAGGTCTTGTGGCATGTTTTTTTTTTTTTTTTTAATAGTTAGTACCCACCAAAAGTGGTCTGAGGAAGGACAAATGGTGAACCGGCGACAAAGTCATGGACTCCCAAGGCTTTTTAATGTATTTGAGGAGCAAAGAGTAGCATGTCTTGTCCAGTCCCACATAAGAGCTACTGTAGCACAAATTGCTGAAGAGAGAATGTTGACTACGATAGAAAGGTATGAAAACACACAATTTATAGCCACACATCAGGACTGGACCACTGATCAGTGGAAGAAGGTCACCGGTGCATGTGTGTTGCTTAGGGCTCGTTCACATCACCGTTAGGGCTTCCGTTCTCCTGCTCCGTTATAGGAGCAGGAGAACGGAAAGGAACGATTCGGGACATAACTGAGCCCAACTGAGCCTAAGGGACCCCATAGACTATAATGGGGTCCGTTAGATTTCCGCTCAGAAGATGATTTTTGAAGTGGAGACAAAAGTCCTGCGTGCACAACTTTTGTCTCCGCTTCAAAAATCATCTTCTGAGCGGAAACCTAACGGACCCCATTATAGTCTATGGGGTCCCTTAGGCTCAGTTGGGCTCAGTTATGTCCCGAATCGTTCCTTTCCGTTCTCCTGCTCCTATAACGGAGCAGGAGAACGGAAGCCCTAACGGTGATGTGAACGAGCCCTTACCCAGGTAGGTAATGGCTTCTGGATGTGGTATAGAAGAAGGAAAGCTGGCAGAGGCACTATGATGCTCAGGGCAATGTTCTCATGGAAAACCTTTGGTACTGGCATTCGTGTGGCTGAAACTTTGCGCCATAAGTTAATACGCTTGGGTAACAAAATGTCTCAGAATAAAGGAAACCCAATATGGTTAAATAGGGATGTCTTGGGGTAGTCCATGATTTTGTTATTGAAGGCCTATCATCAGGATAGGCCAACAATATCTGAGTGGTGGGGATCTAACACCCCCTCGCTCTTGCCAATCAGCCATTTCAGGATAGCGGAAGCCTCAAAACTACACAGGTCTGCCCATTGTCTAGTGACTAGATCGCTTTTCATCATGTGACCATTTTTCATGACATAAGGGGAGCTGGTCACCGCCGCGGCCAGTGATTGGCTGCAGGCGGCGACAAACTGGATGTTTATGTATGATTTTAACTATTATTTTAACTATTAAGTGTCAGCTGCACTATGGATGGCTTTTTACTGAAGCTGTGGCTTGATAAGTTAAAGTCAATCAATAGCTCTACAAAATCAGTGCAGTCTTGTATTTCTTTCTTAATATACAAATCCAGTATAGTTGATTGCAGTGAATAGGATACAATTGTATAATTTGATCAAATAGACATTTACAATCAACTACCTCATTGTGTCTCAGGTGACTACACAACCTACGGCATTTTTATAGCGCATGATATGCAATGTATTTGGCTGTACTCTCTCGTCCTACGGTTGGTGAAAGACGTCCCTTTGAAATGGAATATGTGATTAAAACCAGGCTGTCACTTAATCTGATTTTTCTTCCACCCTAGAAGTGTTTTGTTGATTCTTCGGAGCTTGGATAACAGACGGAATTTTATGTGGTTCAAAGCTTTGCCTTTTACACATAACTTAGCATTAAAAATCTGTTATCATGGAACATTTTTGCTGAGCAAATTATGTCTAGGATAAAGTTGCTTAGAAGATGGCAATTATTTCATATTTCTGTATAAGAACTTGCTGACTTTGAAACTGAAGATGAAAGCATATATAGCAAATGCATAAATAGTAAGAGTTGTTACACGTCTTTTCATCATGAAAATTAAAATAACTGCCTTTTGTTATGAATAAACATCATTGGGGTGAAATACCCAGGTCACTGGGTACTGGGGGGGGTCATATATTTACAGAAATACATCTGCATTAAGTGTATTTCTGGAGAAGATTGTGGCTCAAAGGTTCTTTGCGCCTCAATCTGCGACTTTTCACTACTCATGCCAGGTCTAGAAATGGCGCTGGATACGCCAAAGTTATGTAGAGGCCTTCGTCTGTACATAACTTCGGTGAATCCATCACAAGCAAAGAGCCTTATTAACCCCAGTGTCTAAAAGGCCGGTCTCAATAAATGAGCCCCTTTGTTTTTCTAGGATCTTGATATTGATGACATCCTCAGGATAGGTCGTGAATGTCTGATTGGTGGTAGTCTGACACCCCGCACACTCATCAGTCAGCTGTTCCCTACAGCCTCCACTTATGGAACCAGCACTTTGGACGAGTTTCTACAGCACTTTAAGTGGTTTACCAGAGGCTGCAGGGAACAGCTGATCAGGGGGGTGTTAGGCTCCCACTAATCTGATATTGATGAGGATAGGGCATCAATATTATGGGCCTGGAAACCCCTTTAAAGTTGCAATTGAAGCCTCCATTTCTGAAATAGTTGGTAATATAATCTGGAGCAGCACATCTGACTCTTAGGGAAGAACAGTATGAAGGAGAGAAGCTATGGTCGTTTCTGGAGGACTGGGTTGGAGAGCAGTTCCCATCACATGCAGTCACAGAGGTGAAAATCATGTAATACAATACAGTTTGGAGCTGCTGACTACTTTCCCAATTTCACTTAGTTACTTGCAACTATAGAATTTGACAAGGCTCTTTGGCAGCAACCATTCCAAATTGTAAAATTGTGAGAACAATAGTCGCGGACAGAAGAAAATGCACTTTTACACTTCTACCGATACCAACTACTGGTTGGCTTACTTTTGAGACATAATTTTATGCCAGAATTGCAGCACAATTCTGGTGAATCTTAGGCCACAGCCCTTCTCTGTGATGCCACATCCCTGTTTTCCTAAGCCCCATCTTCTTTTGAGTGAGAAAAAAAAAACTGGAGAAACCCAAATTTTGACAAGTTGCACCATTTTTGGACAGATTCTAGGCACAGATGCATTTAGTAAATTTGCACCATTGTTTTTTGTATTGGATAAGTCAAATGGCCTTTAAAAGTAACTTCGCATTCACACTAGACAAAAGGAAAAGCACTTCTAGCAGAGGACATTTGTCTTTTTTTGACTGGGATACATTTTGCAGGGCAGGACTTCTCAACCTTTTTCTACTGAGGCCTCACTAGCCAGAAAATGTTGATGCCAATGACTAACCAGCGGTTGTAGTCTATGCCAAATTTTCTTCAAACGTACCTAAATTTATTCTCAATTTTCAAGTAGGACATGAAAATATTCACAAAAGGAGTCATTTATGTTGCCAAACCAGAGATTGGTGGCGGAGGGAAGGTGTCAGGGGGAGATTTGCCTCACTTCTGAGGCCCACCTCATATTCTGAGATGCAGTGTTGTAGATTGTTCTCAGTCCACTGTGACTTTACCCCTCTTTTGGAAACTGTGAATTATGACTGGATTTAGCTTTTCTTCACGAAGACAGTAATCACTATCATTACATAATGAAACTTTTTCTGGACAAACCATGTCACTTCAAATAACAGTATCTGTTTTCACCTTTTAATGTATTGTGCTCTTTAACATATGCAAGGTTATATTTTACAGATATATAAAAACATAAAATTTATACGTTTTTGTAATAAAATGGAGTTTCACCAGAAGAAGTAAATCCAAACAATACCCTGACAATGCTAAGCGACTGAGTACATATTCATCCAGTGCACGGCACCTTAGTGGTTAATGAGGGCTCTAATAAAATATGCCATGTGAGCACATGTGGAGCACATCATCCAGGTTGCAGTAGTGAGAGGCAGAGGTGCACCACAAATGAGGCCAGGTGAGGCGATCACCTCAGGCAGCACCAGGTAGGGGCAAGAGGGGGACAGTGGAACGACCATGGTCAATTACCTTTTTCAATGTGGCAAAGGGGTTATGTAAAGAAATTCGCATGGGGGGGGGGCGCCGTTTCAGTTTTCGCCTCAGGCAGCAGAAAGGCTAGGTACACGACTGGTGAGAGGGCTTCATGTTAGATTTGGGACTTCTGTGCTGGCGAAAAGCTTTTAATTATACAGGTTTCTATAATTTGCACATTGACATTATGCTGGTGTGACCTTGTTTCCACCTCCTTCAGATACAGATGTGACATCCGTACGGCCACTGGCCATGCTTGTTTCATCTTCTCCACCAAATGGATTGCGACCACAACATAGGAGTTTTGTTAAGCAAACTCGAAACTATAACACAAATAGAAAACATTAGCACAATGAACATATCTAATACAATGACCCATCAGTGGAGCACTTAGACTCCAGATATTGTACCATGTAATTAGAAGTGGATTTCTCATGACACAACCGCTTAATTTATGTAAATGTATTCATGTAGATTTTACATTAGCTCCAGCATTCTGTGATTTTTAATTACCATTCATTTTATATATTTACTGAAACAATTTGAGGGAAGGGACTTGTGATGTTGCTTATAATGCATGTTAAAGAAACATCACTTAGTGTAACATAAAAGAAGTGCATCTGAATATTAAGAAACAGATCAATTCTAGTCTCCAATTGGTACTAGCTTGTGTATTCCCACTAAGAAACTGTAAACCCCTGCAACTTTAAGAAAATGGCCGTGCCCAAGGCTATAGGAATAGCTATCGATGTCTTAGAGGGTTCTACAGGGGTTGGTGCTTAGGTGGCTTAAAGAGTCTGTTTTAATAGCTTCATACATCCCCAATGTAATAACAATTCTGGAACATCTATTCGTATGCCTCTATGTTGTGTGATTCCAATATTATTTCTATTAGAATTTATGAATGGATTGCTAACAGTCTGCAGTAAGGGTACAGAGGGGTGGTAACCAGTTGGGGGTGTATTCCTGCACAAACTCACTCTATCCAATCAGTGCTGCCATTTTCAGACTATGCAGGTACACACCCCCAACTTGTTACCTCCCCTCTGTACCCTTACTGCAGACTGCTAGCAATTAATTCATAACTTATAGTAGAAATAATAAAGGAATGGCACAACATAGAGCCATAAGAATAGATGTTCCAGAATTATTGTTATTACATGGGGAATGCACGAAGCTATGAAAACAGGCATGTCTGGCGTAGTGAAAGGTCCTCTTTAAATTACTTTCCTATTAAAATGCCCACAAAACTATTTATCAATCTGCTCTACTCGTCCTGCCCTATAACCTGTTGCCTGCAGATTGTACAGCATTTTGTGGTGACAGATCCTCTTTATGTTTTGTCAATGGTTTACAACAGGAAAAATGCAATCTCCTGCACTCGAGCTGCACACTTTCTCAGCTCTTCTCAAAAATCCCATAGAACTAAATAGAGTATGCTGGAGGTTGCTGGCCCATGGTTTACTATAATTTTAATTTACTATAATTTTAAATTTCAATGATCAGTTGTGTAGTTACTCACCTGTTTGTTCATGAAAACATAGATGACAGGGTTGTAGACTGTAGCTGTTTTTGAGAAATATGACGGCATTGATGATAAGGTAGGGTCAATAACAATATTTTTATTTGTTGCCATCACAATAGCAAATGCAGCATAGGGTAACCAGCAGATGAGAAATGCCAAGACCATAGCAATAACCATCCTAGTCACCTCCCGCTCTGCCCGCTGTGTTGTCTCTGATTCTTTTTGTTGAGCTGCGACCTATAATAGTAGAACAAAGACAACAGTTATTTCTCTTTGATTTCTGTCAAGATAATGGGTTAGTCTAAAGGGGCTGTTCAGCTGATCATTTTAATATAAGTAATGGTCACTGATCTACTGTCAACAATAAGTTCTCAGTGATCTACTGCCTCTCCCTTTTTACCGTTTCTGGCCAACTGTACCAGCTTTCAGTTCTGTGCAGTTTTTTAAATTGATTGATAATGACCAGGCTTTTTTTGTGAAAAAAAACTGCTGTTTACTTGTCAAATAATGTAACTATTGATGATTAAACCTTTAATGGCTGCACACTTTTAGAGGATAACAGCTCCAAACTGATTGACAGCATGGGCATTGCAGCATTGCAGTTGCGTCTTGGCTGCACCCTACATGTGTCTTCTCTAAGGCCTCATGCACACGGGCGTTGCCCGGCTGTGGCCGTGTTGCTGCCCTTATACAGCGGGTCCGCAATACACGGGCACCGACGGGTGCACCCCACATCACGGATGTGGACCAATTCACTTGAATGGGTCCGCAAACCCGGAGATGCGGTGTGGAACGGAAACACGGATCGAAGCCCACAGAAGCACTACAGAGTGCTTCCATGGGGCTTCTCTCCGTGCCTTAGGCACAGTATACAGCCCAGTGTCAATGCTCACAGAGTTCTGTTACTTAAAATCTGGCAAACATTCATTCGAATGGTAATTTGGTTAGGATATTGTATCCAGTAGCAGGAATCTGTGAGTAGCAAAATTAGTGGAAGCCGCAGATCACAGGCTTTACAAATGCAATCTTCTTAGATCAGTTGCACTGCATTTACCCCTAAAAAATATTCCACGAGATTCCCTGAACAACACATTTTTTGTCAGATTATATGAACATATCCTCAATATATCTTAGATGAAGGAATAGCATACTAGTGCAAGCAGGATGGACCTGATGTGGTATAAAATCAAAGTACATGCAGTGGTGTATAACAAACTCTCTTTCCCGAAAAGATAAAAAGTGGGCTTCCTTATTAAGTTAAAGAGGACTGGACAGAGATACCCACTCAAGAAGAAGAGTGCAATACAGCAACACACATTTCTGATAGATTTTTAGTTGAGGTTGTGAACAGCAGCAAACATATACTTACTGCTCTCAATGCAAGTAACAGGTTGGAATATGAAAATATGATGGTAGTAAGTGGCATCATGAAACAAGTTGTAAACAAAGCCAAGATATAGCTGTTGTTGTTGGTACCTCCGGTGTACCAGTTAGGTCCACAAGATGTGCCCAGACCTAAAACAAATGCATTGTCTGTTAACAACTACAACAACAAGGATACTAAAAATGTGACCTAAAAGTATAGATTTCTTCGCCTGATTTTATTTGTGTTCATACTAAAATGCAAAAAAGGCTATTTCCTTGTCACAAATCCCAATGTGCACTACAGCCACAATGATATTTGTCAGCATGGACATTGAGTTAGACAATTATCTCCAGTAATATGGCTGTTGAATCATTTGTTGAAATGCATTGTTTTAATATAAGCCGACCTCAAAAGTCCTTAAAAACAATTAAAAAACAAACACACCTACCTTCAGGAACATAACTGCACCAGCCAAACAGAGGTGGAGATGTCCACAAAAGAGCCCAGATCCAAGTGAAGGCACATCCCATAACTGCATGTCTCTGCTGGAAACGGAAATCTCCCATGGGCTTACAAATTACTATGTACCTTTCAAAGGCTAATATCGCCAGTGACCAGAGACCTACAATACCTAAAAATGCAGAGAATATTAAGCAATCCTTTACATAATACATAGATTTGTATGGAGTGTTGCATCAGGAATAATGGCAGATGGATTTTAGCCCCAATTAGTTCCATACCTGAATTAGATTAATATAGTTAAAGACTATGGAGACTGTTGACGTGGAAGAATATTTTATAGATGATGGAGTGGGTGTGTCCTTCTTGGTAATATGTGCTGGATATGAAGTTTGTGTGTTCAAGATGCAAATTACTTCACTAGCTCTCATTTATCAGCACACCTTAATTTGTCTGTTGATTTCCTCTTCTGCTCATAAGGGATCTCTCTAATGTACTCACACAGACAATGATGCTGAGGAGTGTTTTGTGCTCTTGTCTGCCTCTCACACAGTCGTATCCAAGTTTCTTATATGTACCCCTCATACGCACTACCCCGGTACATCATACTCCTCTCCACCATCCAAATCAAAACCAATATGATAACTCACCTCTTCACGAAAACCTACAAGAACCATACTGGCACTAAAATACCTCTATCTGGGCACCTACTGTCAACCTCCCTGCCCTTGTAGATTCTGAGCCACATGCACAGACAGTGCAATGATGCAATCATCATTGCAACTGCTGAGTCGAGATGCAAACAGCTTAGGATGCAGGCCCGAAGAGCACTGCACCACTTCTCAGACAGCACTATAGGAGGCATTAGTATTACTGGGGCACACTATGGGGCTTTATTACCACTGGGGCACTATAGTGGGCTTTACTTCCACTGGTGGAATTGGCTCTGCATTTTAAAGATGTGGGATTTAGAAGGGCAAAGCATCGTATGTTAGATAGTGTTAAGGATGTGACGGAGGAAAAAGAGGTTATTGTCCAGATTATATAAGTAATGAGAGAGCCCAAGGTTATAATGAACCAAATTATGTAAGATTGAAAAGAGATGGACTAATATAATGATTAGTTTAGAACGAGTATTCAAAGTGAAGGTGCCAAGAGATGCAATAAATTGTATATTGGGAAGTAAAATGGTATTTGAAGGGTTATAGTGCTTTCCTCCCTGTCCACACTGAAAGTTGCAAAATTTTGCATTTTAGCAGAAAGCGAACAATGAAAAAAAAAAATCTGTGGTAAGGCTTCCACTTCCTCTGTAAGAAACTTTAATGCAGCTAAACAGAATGCTTCTGGATTTGTAGACCACCCACTATTCATACATTTTCTCAGTATCTTACCGTTTCACCAGTTTATCATGGCTATAAAAGTGGTCTAAAAGCTGCCTCTAAACTAAAGTAACTGAAGCTAGCCAGAGAAAACTTTTTTGTTGGTGGATCCCAGTAGTATCAATTAAATTTACCTATAAGCTAACTATTGGAACAGCCCAGCTGTCCTTAGTATCTCAGCTGACAAATATCATATACCACATTTATGACCAGCTTTACTCCATACTAAACTATTTTGCTCCACAGGTAAGTCTTGGTTCACATCTGTGGCGGAGGTTCTGGCAGAAGCCTCTGTTGTAGAATCCGGCAATAAATAAAGACGAAATACCATTGCATACAGCAGTATTTTGTCTAGCAAGATGCAGGTATTTGCCCCGGGCACCCGATAGACCCCTATTATAGTGAAAGGTATCCATTGGGCGCCAGCAGCGTCCAGATATGCTGGAAAGTTCCAGTATTTTGTTCCTTTGCCAATACAGAATATCAGAAGTGTAGCGCAGATGTGCATGTACATTTCATACAGAAGCATTAGGAGGTTTGTGATATATTCCATTAGTTTCTGTATGTACAGACATATTGTCACCAACAAGCACTGGAAGACTCAGTACTAAGGAGACAAATAGGTCCGCACTCAGAGTTCTGCCATGTGCATGCGCTCCTGGGCCACTTTCACTTAGTAGTACTTTAGTCAGTATTTGGAATCAATATTTGTAAGCTAAATCCAGGCGTGGGTCCTAAACATGGAGGTGCAAATCTTTCCCTTATACTATTTGCCATTATCGCTCCTCCCATGTTTCAATGTAAGCCAGCCCAGTGCCCTTACGGCATAGAGGCTGCTCTCTGAAATTCCACGACAGCTCGCGCCACTGCCGGGCCCGGCAACAATTAACAATTGAATATCACGATTCAACCTATCAGAGGGACTGACACTGGAAGCACTTATTGTCAGACTGTCTATGGACACTCCCCCAAATGATAACACCTAGTTGTCCGTTTATTTATAAATTACTAGGAGAAATAACAGAGGAACACCACAGCACAAAGTTCTAAGAAAAGATGTTCCAGAACTGTAATTTTATGAGAAGTATAAGAATTAATTATCTCCCTGGAGAGCTGACAGATCCTCTCCAAGCATTAGCTGTGAAATCCATCAATAAGACAAAATACAAGTAATATTTTACATTTTAAACTTAATCTCTGTTAAATGCAGAAGATTCTCTACAGACATTTCTTTGACTGTCCCATTCAACTAGACACAAATGCTACATAAAGAACTCCATTCAGATGGCGCAGAAGAAGGCCTTAAAAATGGTACTTTTCTTGTCGTCAAATGAAAAGTTGTCTTTAAGTCTCCTAGTACTACTATCCTTGCCTTCAAATGAAACATCCTCTTACCTGTGAGAGACACGACAAATCCTTCCAGTTCACACATTGATTTGCCCAGTGTGAAGAACCCAAAAATATTATTGTGAAAGCTAACAGTGCTCCCGAACATAGTGACGAGCATGTCAGCCACAGCCAGGTTAACTAGTATGTAGTTCAACGGAGACCTTAACTTCTTGTATTTGAGGGAGACCACAATAACCAGGCCATTGACAAAGAAAGCTAAGACCACCACCATGCCCATAAGTACAGCAACTGTTAAGTAGGTACTACGAGGGGCAAGGTGTGGCCACTGAGGTCCTTCGAATGGTCCTGGAGTCTCCTGAGCCGACATGTTTGCTGAGTGCATCGTGTAGTAGAATCAATGAAGCAAATGGGTTTAAGGCATAGACAAAGAGTAAAATCAGCGCACATCTACGTGCAAAACCCTCTTTAAAAAGGCTAAGAGATTTAATACTGCAAAGAGGATCTTTTTCTTAAAACAATGTAAGCTTTCTTATTTCGTGTAATTATAATCCACTCTCTTTTCTTTACTGAAACAGAGATCAGCAGGAGAGACACAAGGTGACCTGCCTTAAAAACATATAACCTACTTAACAAAGTAAGCTTGCAGAATCATGTTGCTTTTCTTAACAAGATTGCTGCACACAAGAGGATTTGCCCTAAAGTAGGTATACTATCTAATAGTGCCGTCACACGCAGCATACTGTTGCAGACATTTTCTGCAATTGAAGTTCCAATCACCTGAATAGGGCTTGCAGAAATCCATGTCCTTTCTGTCAAAACGACGACATTGAAATGAATGGAACGGATTTTCAGTTGCAGAAAATGTCTGCAACTGTTGTGTGTGAAGGCATGCTAAGGGCACCTGCAAAATGAAAATGGTGAATGCTGTAGATTTCTAAATCCGCACGGCAGGTCAGTTTCCGCACTGAAAAAAAGCAAAGTGTACATGAGATTTGTCTAGTCTCATACACTTTGCTGGTACTGTTTACGCTGTGTTTTTTCCGCATGTAAAGCCATGCAGAAAAAACATGCAAAATCCACAACGTGTGCAAGTACCCTAAGACTCCCATTCTCAGACCTCCCAAGTGTCCCTCTTTTGGAGGGACAGTCCCTATTTTTGACCCAAGTCTCTCTGTCCTTCTTTTCTCCTTAAAGGGGTTGGCTCATCATAGACAATGGTGGCATATCACTTGGATATACCCCCATTGTCTGATAGGTGTGGCTCCCACCTCTGGGACCCGCACCTACACGGAGAACGGAGCGGGGAAAGTTTAGGAGGGCGCACTGCGCATCTGCAGCCGCATTCCATTCATTTCTATGGGGTCGCCGAAAATAGCCCCAGAGCTGGGACCTGCACCTATCAGACAATGGGGGCATATCCTAGCGATATGGCCCCATTGTCTGTGATGAGACAACCCCTTTAAATGTCCCGCTTTTTCATCTGAGGTGTAGATTTGCAATTTTAAAATTACAATATTGATCCAGAAGGTGTTTGTCTGGTTCCTTTCTGTATATTAAACCCCATGTTGTATATTACTTCATTATTTGGTGACATTTGGATTTTAGAAATTTCCTATTCTGATAATTTTTGTGTTACTGTGCGCTAAGAAAACTATTAAAAGTATATAAATATGCAGGAAAAATGGATTTTCAGGAAATGAACCATAAGTGTCCCCCTTTGACAGTCCAAAAGGTTGGAAGATATGCATTCTGTGTGGTGGTTGCTTCTCTCTACATCTTCCATAAGTGCAGATCAAGTATATTGGTTTGGTTATGTGTTCTGCTGCTGATATTATTATACAGTACTGTACATTTAAAAAGGTATTCTAGTTTTATTGATTACGTTTATTTACAGTAGGCTCTTCCTTAAGAAATAAAACTGTACGGCCCATTTTGTTCCTGTGAATCCATATGAAAGCTGCATAGGACTAAATGTCGCTTCAGTCATGTGAGCCATCATGTGACTATCACAAGTATCATGTATCTCAATAGGTCTGTCAGTGTCTGTGTAGAAGCATATCTGTTTGTTTTTTAAACACTAAACTTTATTAACATGACATCACCTAGAGACAGGCAGCCATTTTACAACATCACCTAGAAACAGGCCTCCATGTAAATAAATGCAGTAATGTAATTACTGTAAGCACCACAATAAAATCATGATTCCACCACATGTCCTATTTTCTCATAAATGTGTCATGTACGCTGATTCAGCACATGTGAGTCATGTAACACTGCTGCTTACTGAATGTCAGGGAATATATGATGTGAATAGTGTCATATGACTGATGACATGTTTCAGTTCGGCCATGGATACATTACACAGGGCTAATACATGGACTATACCATTCTACTGAATATAGGGATGAGCTGCCTGATATAAGAAGAGTATATATGCAGAATGTTAAATACATCTCTATCAGAAAACTGTATGGTTTCCTATTATATAAACAAACAAATAAATGAAAAAATAAAAACTGGATTACCACTTTAGGGCTTATGCACA
Organism: Rhinella marina; assembly: GCA_900303285.1. Taxonomy (NCBI): domain Eukaryota; kingdom Metazoa; phylum Chordata; class Amphibia; order Anura; family Bufonidae; genus Rhinella; species Rhinella marina. The sequence continues at coordinate 51,143 of ONZH01022093.1, read as the reverse complement.
CGACCGTTGTTGGCTGTTGCCCGTATTGTGGCCCGCAAACAGTGGGTCTGCAATATACGGGCACTGTCCGTTTGTGCACCACATCATGGATGCGAATCCATTCACTTGAAGGTACGGAACCCCATGGAAGCACATGCTTGCTGCTCCGTTCTTTTCGAGGTAGGGGGTTTTGAGGATTCCTAATGGTAGGATCCCCACTGATCTAATAGTTATCCCCTATCTTGTGGATTGGGATTAGCTTTTAACAACAGAAATATCCATTTAAATAGAGCCTGATTTTCTCACAGTTGGATGATAAGTCTGGTGCACCTTTAGATTGTCTTTACACCACCTATTTGTTGACTTAATTTACTTAAAAAATGCAGCACATTTTTGGCACATTTTTTTGGTGTAAAATATCACATTAAAACCACGGCCCCTTCCCAAAAAGCCACACCCCTTTTGTTAAGTCATGTCTCCCCCCCAAGGCTGCTTTCTGACAAGTGTATTTGCAATGCGTATATAGTCCGGATTTTATGTTCCGGAATCCGCTGCTAATGTTAATGAATGGAGCTATTCATGTGGGCGTATAATTTCTGTCAGGATTTGAAATCTGCAGCATGTCCGAGTTTTGTGCGGATTTGTTTCCAAATACGCACATTACAGTCTGAGCAGTGCATAAATAATGAAGGAAGAAATACGCATGTAAATCCTGATAAAATCCTGAAGCAATACTGATGACAATACTGATGGTATATCATCTGAAATCCAGAGCCAGAACACTGACGGATCTCAATACACTTGTCTGACTGAAAGTGGCCCTAGTCAGATGAGTGTCTAAAAGTGTTTAAAACAATAAATGTGGTGCAAAGCATGTTTGCCATTTTTTGGCACAGCTTGCTCCAGAATTCTGACACATTTTGATTAGTAAATCTTCCCATCTTTTTAGACATCTAGCACAAAGCATTTTATGTCCCAAAAAACACAGCAATGTTGCAGTTAAAAAAAGAAGAGAAAATGAAACTATGTGTGAAACCAGCCTGATAGAAAAAAAGTGACTTTTATTGATAGAGATTGTCATGGTTTTATGATTAGTCAGGCAACCTTTCCTACATTTCTGCACAGAGGTGTAGCTAGAACTGACTGGGGCCCACAGCAAATTTTTGTACTTTTATAAATCCCCTCCTCCTGTGCAAACCCCTCTCATATGGCTATGTTATGACTTCTTATTTATTGATTTATTTTTCTGTCATTTTTAGCATGACTTTATTGTTTTTTAACAATTACAGCTGCTGATGGAGTTATATTTAACTCAACTCCTTTATACCTGCGCTGCAATTATAATACACAGGTCTGATTTACCTCTACATAACCACAAGGATTTTAGCCTCTGTACCTTTCATACTGCAGCCATGGACGCACTAATACACACAGTCACCACATACATGGATGCACTCATACACACAGTCACGATATACATGGAGCACTCATACACACAGTCACCATATACATGGACACACTCATACACACGTTCACCACATACATGGACGCACTCATACAGACAGTCACCATATACATGGACACACTCATACACACAGTCACCACATACATGGGGCACTCATACACACAGTCAACACATACATTGAGCACTCATACATGCAGTCACCACATACATGGAGCACTCATACAGACAGGCACCATATACATGGACACACTCATACACACAGTGACCACATACATGGAGGCACTCATACACACGCTCACCACATACATGGACACACTCATACAGACAGTCACCATATACATGGACACACTCATACACACAGTAACCACATACATGGAGGCACTCATACACACGCTCACCAAATACATGGACGCACTCATACAGACAGTCACCATATACATGGATGCACTCATACACACAGTCACCACATACATGGACACACTCATGCATACAGCCACCACATACATGGACGCACTCATACACACGCTCACCACATGCATGAAGGCACTTGTACAGACAGTCACCATATACATAGACACACTCATACATGTACTCACCACATACATGGGCGCACTCATACACACAATGACTACATACATGGATGCACTCATATGCAATACACTTATATAGACACACAGCTTACATGGAACATGAGTGATCCCCCTCTCACTGCCCATACTCTAATGCCTCTGCACTTGAGCCATGCAGGATAGCAGGTTGGATGACATTACATGATGTAAAGTCACCCAGCTTTCCCATTGTACTGCAGGTCACGTGCAGAGACATGAGAACAGTCTGGGATAGCTGATTATGACCCCTGTTCCCCTGCCACTCACATCACTGGGAGGTTGTGGCAATCCAAATGATGTTCAGCAACTTGCTGGGCACCCAAGGTATCCAAGGTTCAGGCTGCAGGAATTGCGGGTAGGAAAGGGGTGGGGCTATGTTAGCTCTGCCCACATCGAACCGTCCTGATGCTTGTTACTGTCCATTATCAAAACTGAGGAGGGGGAGAGGTGGAGAACTGTCATTGATGTCAGGTCACTGACAGATTATGTAGTGCAAGTGCACTACTCTGGACCTGGTGCAGAAGAAGGCAGCTGCTTCCCCTACAGGGGCCTGGGGTGATGAAGTACAGTGACTGCTACTGGGCCCCTTCTGAGCTCAGGCCCGAAGCAGCTGCTTCCCTTATAGCTACGCCACTGTTTCTGCAATCATTTGACATGCAATTAATACTAGTGCAAGCAACAAAATTAAAACACAAGGATATTAATATCAACTATCTGGACATTTTTACTTGTGGGCATGAGTTCCAGTACAAGCATTGATCAGCAGAAAGAAAAACCTTTGTGTCAAAAAAGCTCACAGCACTAGACGTCATTCACATTTCTGTTTTTCACAGACATTTGCTGTCCACATTTTTCACAGACAGCACACATACCCATTGATTTTAATGTGTTCGTTCACACATCAGTATTTTTTTAGTGACCGTGGGTCAGTGAAAAACTCACAGAGACATGCACTACTTTGGTCCATGATGCAGACCAAACAAGCCCATTATAGTCTATGGGTGGGTGAAAATACATGGACACAATACGGATGGAATCCATGTTGCATCCGTGTTTGGTCCGTTTTTCACTGATCACTAATAGGAGATGAAATTAACTGAGCAGTGTTCATGGAATATGGATGACACATGGAGAACAAAAAAACAGACACACGGACCACACACAAACATCTTCACGGATTAAACACGTACTGATTTTTACGCGGATGTCAAACGGACATGGAAATATAAACGAGGTCTTACTTAAAGAAAAATAATGCTGTGAGCTTTTTTGATACAAAGAGGAAAATAAAGTAACAACTCACTGTCTTTACCCCAAAGGATTCTGAGTAACAATTATTTGGTTCCCTGTATTGATGGTTCATTGACCTGCATTGTTTGAGTCTGGTATTGGCAATGTCAGCACAGTAGCATAAATCTTCTACATTCATAGGAATCAAGATGGCAGGGGTGGCCACTGCTTTGGACTGTTTTTTGGCATCTTCCTGGACCATGTGCAGATACAGGGAATTCTGCTGCCTATATCTTGTCTGCATACTGTTCTGTGCCTACTCCCTAGCTAAGAATAGCCCAAGAAAGCGACCATGTGAACAAGTCACCTGACTGCTGCCATCTTGCATGCTATGGACACAGAGGATTGAAAGCTACCATGTTGACACACAGTTATTGTGGCACCTGGGGATCTTCTACTTCAGAGCTGGGCTACAGAACAGGATTGATTATGTCTATATGTGTAAAATATTATTGGTTATGGGGGTTTTACAATTTTAGGAAAAGATTGTCCAGCCCCTTTAACTTTCTAGTGACAGCTGCATTCCAGGGAAATCCATGTAATAAAGGATCACACGCCAACATAGTGAATGGCTGTGGCAGAATGTTATACCTGACAGACGCACTTTGCATCATGCATTCCATCATCCTGACCCATGAGCCAATATATTCCACTGCCAAGACCCTCATTGAATGCGTGTCCTGAGCCATTCATTCTAGTTCCATGTATTTAAAGGGGTTATGCTAGGGAGGCTCGTCCCCGTCCCCGCCTGCCACCATTGGCTGCTCCCCCCGACACCGGATGTTTTCATCTGTGCACGGGGAGAAGCAGCAGCGGTGGTGGAGGGACATGGAGCGGGTAGCCAGGTAAGTAGATTCAGTGTGAGGGGCCCGGGCATATGGGGGATATTTTTTAGCCCCGGATAACCCCTTTAATGATTATCATCCATTGTATTCTATGGTCTCATTATCGTTATATATATGGTGTTCTTTTTTAGCATTCAGAGATCAACACACAAAATGGTTTTTTTGCTTGCATTGAATAGGCATTTTTTGTATAGTAACAGATCAATATATGAAAATTCTTCTGTATATGTGTATATCTAACATTTTCCCTCTTTAATACATTTTACCAAAAAACACAGTTACAACGGATTCTTTTAATCGTTTTATTTTTTTCATGTTTATAAATATTTTAACAAAGCAGACAAAAAATACACAGGGTAGATAATACTGAAATACAAAAGTCTGTAGGATGCAGTAGACATATACCTGCAGCCTTCACATTGTAGCAAAACATTAGTATCAAACATTTAACAAGTCATTGCATAACAACAACACTCTGCATGCACTGTTATGTACATGTAAGTTATAAAAGGCTCCAGTAGAAAGTGAAATTTACCCTAAAGCAGAAATCCCCTCTTCTAAAAATATGTATTGTTTCCTGTTCATCTGAAGAGATGCAACAACTAATCTTCAATAATCAATCACCGGCTAAAAATTCAACATGGCAGCAGGATTACCATAATTGGAGACCATCTGGTGCCTCCTGAATGGACTGATATTGTAGGTCGATTATTTCTAAACTTGCAACAGGTGAAGCTTATATCCCTTATATATCCCATAGATAAAAAATAGAAACTACAAATCAAAGTAAAAGGGGATGCTGCTTTAGTCTTTTCTGATTTTCACAAGGGCTGTCAAGATTTACAAATGGCAGCCCAATGAGCTGTGAGGGTCCTGCACGCAATCTTGTGCAGCAGATATTTTTAGTCTGGGAAGAGGGTTTTGCGTAGAGCATAATTCATTACTTTTACAAAAGCATTTGTATGGAGGTAATCCTAAATGTCCAGAATCAATGTAAACCACAAGAGATCCATTATAGTAGACAAATAGGCAACATTAAGATAAGATTTAGTATTTTCATTTATTGAGAACACTAGGTTTGCAATTGCATTCAAATAAGAATCATGCAAATTCTCAGTACGCACCACAATTTTTACAAATTATTTAGGACGTAACAAAAGGTTTTTATTTTTTTATGCACGCCATATATATTTTTTGTACTATTTTTAAAAATAAATGAAAATTCAGACCATATGGCCAAAAATAAAGACATCTTTTCACTCTGCTGCTTTAAACATCATCGCACCAAAATAAATTTGACACAGAAGTACTACATTTATGCTTAGGCAGTGCGTTGTCAGAAATATACATACTTCAGACAGGATGTGGAATTTGTACTAGAGATTAAAGGCTTCTGGAAAAGTGACACCATAGTGCCATAATCCAGAAAACATGCAGCATATTTCAGTCATTTTACATCTAATTCCTAGGCTGAATATTTGTGTTACAACTTTAAAATGTGTTGTATCAATGTATACATAAATATATAAAAAAATCCTATTACTAAAGAAATATCATAGAAACATGAGACTATATATATATATATATATATATATATATATATATATATATATATATAGAACATTTTTAAGTATTAAATTATAATGTACGTAATACAAAAAAACTTGGTTACTTATATTTATGGAATTTAGTAAACTTTGTAAATTTTCTTGCACTCTTCTATAAATTTAAATCTTAGTGAAAGTACATAATGTCTAGTTTTGTAGCCATTATACAATATTAAATGTATATTTGCCTGCCCTTAATATGATGCTATCAGAGCTCAAATTTGTATTATCTGGAAAACCATCAGAACTTGGCTGCAGGGACTTATTAACGTAAATTATTTTGAAGCCATAATTCCCTAAAGGTTAATTTGGTGGCCCTGAATTCTTGTAAATTTAGCCCTTAGACTTTAAAAACTAAAATAAAACACAACAAAAAAATCTTTGGGATTTTTATTAGACAAATATTTCACAAAGGGGAGGGAGGTGGAGACTCAAGGTCTATTTGTATCTAATGTATGTTTTAAACAGAAGGTGATTTGGTATTACCATGTCCCCTCTTATGCTAGGTCAATGTGGCAGTAGCCTTTCTTGATTTCTGTGTAGGATAGTACCTCTTTTTAGTTCTATTTCAAGACCATTAACAAATACAGTAGGTGTTCAAACCCTGTCAATATCTCAAGCACAATTATTCAATTTGTTTGCTTAGAGAAGACCTCCTAGACACAGATAATTAGCGGACTTGAAAGTATTTTTATCCTTTACTTCTTAAATAAGGTTGTTTTGGATAATAGAAAATTCTGATGCCATCTCCCCTTTCTGATTTCTGTGTATGGATTAAAATCACCATCCACCTCATTGTCCACATATATAATATATTTGTCTGATGGCAGAAAAATCTATAATTATTAAGACTAACTTCAATATACTAAAATACATCATTAATATTTATCAAAACTGCATGGACTATCCTATTTCCAACCCTCTCATGTCCCCTGTAGCTCCACCTCCACATCCCTTTGGACAAAGCAAAGACCTTCCTCCTCTTCTCTACAAGCCCTCTCCTCTGTCTTTGTATCAGCAGTGATCATCAGGTCACAGACAAAGTGATTGGAAGGGGGCTTTTTGTTGTGTCGGAACAAACCTGGATGTGTAGCTGCCAGGACAAGGTGAGAGAGTATGAAACAGGACAATACCTAATCTTGATTAATTAAATATAGTAGTAAGTAATTTTTTTACATGAACTGAAAAACAATAAAATTACATTAAATGAAATACAATAATTTTTTGTGGGATAACCGCTTTAGCTATAGTGAAGTCAGTTAGGGTGTGAACATTGCTATTCATGGTTATTTTGATTCAAACAAGTTCATCAAAATCAATCAAAAAAACAAATTGCGTATTCTACTTTGAAAGCATCAGTTTTCTTGTGAAGTGGGACCTATTCACGCTAGACAAAGTTCAGAGAGATGAAACTGTGCTGCTCCTGATCAGCCTGAGTAAGCTATCCCTGGATGGCATGATGGCAGACCAGCATTTTAACTTTTGATACGCTTGTCTTTTTATCCAATATAAATAGGCAGGACATTGAATGGTGTTTGTGGTGCTTCACTATCCTCTGCCCCTCATCTCTGTTTAAATACGGGGGAAGTAGGAGCAGAGTCTTGGGTGAAAGCGTTTTTGTGTGGAGCACTGATTGACTACAATGTGATTAAGACCTGGAGCTGTACTTGCTCAGGCTGTTTGGTATCAGCGCGGTTTCATCTCTGAACGTTCTTCATGACAATAGCTGACAAAAATCAGAACAGTAACTGCTGTCACAGTGGTTATTATTGCATTTTGCTTATCTGTGGTTAAAAACTATTTATTCCAATTGGTCTTTTAAATATTTCAACCATTTGTCTTTTACAGCCCTCAGTTTTACTGCAACTGCAGACTGTTTCTTTTCTTTCTCATTGAAATCTATCTCAGCAAACTGGCCTGGTACCAATAAAGGCCATCCCGAGCCAGCGATTGCTTTGATTGGCTAGTCTGTACAGACTAGCCAATCAGAGGATTGTAATGCGGCTACAGGTTCTGATCCCCACAGTTCGTGACTGTAGGGACAAGAACCTGGTTAAATGCCCAGATGCCCTCCTGCAGTATACTGTAGCCCATGTAGCCCCCAATGTGCTTCAATTGGGGCCCCTGTTACCCTACAGCAGCCATTATATTATTCAGGATGGTCACGTGGCCTGAGCAGTGAGTGTCAGCTGTAAATACAGCAGCGATGGCAGCATCCCGATGGTTACCATCTCAACCAGAGACATGTACCCTAAGCCTGACAGCCCCTGTCACTGTCTGTGATAGACTTACTGACAATACACTGCAATCCGTAACAACCTGATCTATAAAAGGATCATGTTACCCCTGGTGAACGCCATTAAAAAAAAGAAAAACAATGACGGAATTGCAATTTTTGCCCACCTCAAAGTTATCATATTATATATATCACATGGAGAACCCTGACAGAATTGCGATTTTTGCTTCTCTTGTCCCAAAAAATGGTATAAAAATGATAAAAAAGTCATATGTACCCCAAAATGGTACCAGTAAAAACTGCAAACCGTCTCGCAAAAAAACAAGCCCTCAGACAGCTATGTTGGTGGAAAAATAAAAATGTTGTTGATGTTAGTATGTGGCAATGTAAAATATAACTTATTTTTAATAAAAAATGATTTTACACTGAAAAATTAGTAAAACATGGAAAAACTATATAAATATGATATTGTCATAACCCATATCGACTCACCTCATAAAGTTATCATAAAATATACACTGCATGGAGAAAAACTGATCAAAAAAGTGATATGCACCCCAAAATGGTACAAAAAAACCTACAGTTTGTCCCGCAAAAAATAAGCCCTCAAACAGCTCAGTCAACAAAAAAATAAAAAAGTTATGGCCCCTAAAAACAATTTAGGCAAATGCCATGTTAGAAAATCCATATGCTGCTCCTTCTCTTCTGAACACTGCTATCACAAATGGGTTGTTTCTGTATTCAGGAAAAATACATAAGTTGTGGGGTGAATTTTCCCCTGTTACCCCTTGAAATGAAAAATCTGTGGCTAAAGCAACATTTTATTGGAGAGAATTTAATTTTTCATTTTCACAGCCAAGTATTTCTATACTCTGTGAAACACTTGTTGGGTCATTACATTCACGACACTCCTAAAAGAATGCCTTTGGGGGGAGGGGGTGTAGTTTCCAAAATGATGTCACTTTTTGGTGGCTTCCCTTTTAGGGGTACCTCAGGGTCTCTTCAAATGTGACATAGCATCCAAAAACCATCCCAGCAAAATCTGCCCTCCAAAAACCATATGGCACTTCTTCCCTTCTGAGCCCTGCGGTGTGCCCATACGGCAGTTTATGACCACATATGAGGTGGTTGCCATATTCAGGATAACAAATAGTGGGGTGTATTTTCTACTATTACCCCTTGTTAAAATGAAAAATGGGGGCCTAGAGTGACATTTTCTTGTAAAATATGCAATTTTTCTTTTCCAGGGCCAAATATTTCTTTTTACTATGAAAGAAGATGCTTACTATCCTCCTTGAAATATTTCTTGGGGGTGTAGTTTCCAACATGGCATCACTTTTTTGGGGTTTTCACTGTAGGGGTGCATCAAGAGGTCTTCAAATGCAACATGGGCCCAAAAAATTATTCCAGCAAAATCTACCCTCCAAAAGCCATATGCCTTCCCTTCTGAGCCCTGCGGTGTGGCCTTACAGGAGTTTACAACCACATACAGTGGGGTTTCTGTAAACTGCAGAATCAGAATAATATGTAATGATGTTTGTTTAGTTGTAAAACCTTATTGTTTTACAGGAAAATTGATTTGAAGTGGAAAATTTGCAAACAAAAGTGACATTTTGAAATGTCTCCTCTATTTTCCTAAAATTCGTGTAGGATACCTAAAGGGTTAACCGTTTCTAAAATGTGTTTTGAAAAATCTGAGGGATGTAGTTTGTAAAATGTCATTTACTGTTGTTTTCTATTATGTAATACCCACTTTAAAACTGAATTGGTCCTTCAAAAAAGGGTTATGTAATTTTTCTAAATGTTTAGTAAATTTTGGATTTTTTCATAAATGTAAAACTGATCAAATCAAATTTACCATTAACATGAAGTTTGAAGTGTCACAAGAAAAATGGTCTCATAATTGGATAAGTAAAAGCATTCCAACGTTATTACCACATAAAGTGACAATTTGGCCTAGCCCTTAAAGAAGAACTCCCTTAAAAAGTTTTATTCGCTGACCTGCTAAATAACACAGCATTATATGTGTGGACAGGAAGTCTGTTATCTATGTATTCCTATAGGAGCCTCAATCTCAGTCTCATAGGAATGAGAAGTAACTGACTTCCTGTCCTGTGCCAGTTGGAGATCAGAGAGTTGGTCACATGACAGCTAAAAATTAGAAGGGAGGGGATAGTTCGCACATACAGTCACTGATGAGAAGATTACATTTACAGATTACATCATGTTCCCTTCTAGCAGGTCACAGAATACATTTTTTGCGGGAGTTCTGCTTTAAGGTGACAAATGGCTCGGTCTTGATGGTGTTAAAGCTAAATTCTTATCCAATTGAGAACTAGAGATAAAGTTATAGATCAAGAACAGCTGTAAAGGAATTCAGTGGGTAGGAAAGGCAACAATCTGCAGATGCCATGGCACTGAAGACAAACTGTTGAAACTTTTTAATAAAGACCAATTGTAAATATGATTTTTAGCCCAAGATAGAATGCAATAATAGAATTTAATAAAAATAAAAAATGCCAAATGGTGTCCATAGCCTTTAAGCTAATATTTGTTGTTTCAGGTGATTTACTTTGGTGGTTTGTGTTGCAAGATCTTGTCAGTAGTTAAGCAAATGTTTCTATCCTATTTTGTGTGAAGGTACCAGAATGCCATCTTTTACATACACAAAACTAGGCTGATTTTTTTTATGGCTGGCCACTAGACATATAGCATCATCATTAAAGAGATATTCCCATGAGGAACATGGCCACCTTTCTATAGGATATGTAATAAATATTCTTGGTGGATATACCCCTTTAAGTAAATTATTATCTTTGGGAGTTACAATTTAACATCCTATAAACAGATAACACTATGTAACACATAATGAGTAGCCAAATAAATGTTTGGTACATGATTTTCCTGCAAAACAAAGTTAATACACATGAGCGCATGTGTTTTTTTTTAATAACTGTATTTTTTTATAATTAAGATTTAAAGACTGAAGATACATATCTAAAAGATGTTATCAAACTGACACAAAAGACCATCTGTTTGAGAAGACCATCCTTGATCAAGACCAGGGCAGATATGTATACTAGGCAACTTCATCTCTAGAGACCATACCTCTAGGAGCCCATTTTTTAGTACAGTTTTAGGTGGTTGTCTCAAAGAGGTTTCATTATATTTTCTCTTTTTTCATGCCTTTGCATTGAACTGCATACAATCTTTGCATGTACTGTTTCCTGGTGAAGTGGTGGAGCCAGTGAGTCTCTTTCTGTTGTGCATAGTGGTCCTGTTTAACTAAAGTTCACAAGTGATTAGAATCTGGACACTTAAAGGCTATGTACACTTTTGGGGGGCATTTTTTTATGATTGCATTTTACTCTATTTGGGCTAAAAATATTTATTAAAAATATTGAGCCATTCTGTCACAAAAGGTTAACTGTTTGTCTATCTATGTGAATAATACTTTCATTGTGTGCTGGTCATTTAATAAAGCTTATCTCTAAATTACTAAAAAGTCATCAATAAGATATGAATTGAGCTATAATAAGTGTTTATAAGGTCAGCGATAAGGAGCCATCAGCTGGGAAAAAAGCTGGGAAAAATATACAGCACGCTTCTAGAGAATCTCAATGCTGTACAGAGAAAGATGCTCAACATTTTTTTTAGTAAAGACCAAGCGGAAAAATTATTTTTAGCCCCAAATTAGTACAATGTAATAATTAAAAAATTCCCCCCAAAGATGTACATATCATCTCTTAATAATATAAAAATGAGTTTCTGTCTGTCTGTCTGTTCTCTATGTGCGACCAAACTACTGGACCGATTTTCACCAAATTCGGCACACAGGTACATCAGGTGTCCGGGAAGGTTTTAGACCAGGTCTCTCTAGGACGTACCGTTCCCGAGATATTCCCAAAATATGATCTCCATTAGCCAACATTACAACTGGGAGCTTTGGTTTTAAACTCCAACTGCCATTCTCTGCAGGCACAGGGAGGGCAGGTTTCCATAACAACCAGGTAATTATCAGCAGCTGAGGATCTCATCCATTTCTATTTACTGACACTGTTAAAGGTATTCCGGTTACCATAAATATAACTTATGTGTTTTTCTATTACTACAGTTCAGTAGTAATAAATGATGTTTTCCTCCACTGCTGCCTATTGTGTGGGCTCATAAATAAGCATGGTATTGACCTTTAATTCAGGCCACCCTAAAAGAACTACTTAAAACCCCCGCCCCAGGTCTCACTAAGCCACACCCCCAACTCTGTCAGGCCACACCCCCTTTCACTCCGCAGCCAACAGAGATTGAAAAAAAAAGGTAAAAATCAACTTCTGTCAGCTGCAGGGATGGGTGGAAGGTTGACTTTCTTTCTGCAACAACACACACAAACATTAAATAAAATAGATTAAATCCACCCATGCGAAGTGTCTTGCTAATCCACGCCCCCGACTCTGTCAGGTCATGCCCCCTCCCACTCCGCAGCCAATGGGAATTTAAAAAATGAAGGTAAAAATAAACTTCTGTTTGCTGCAGGGGTGGGAGGGTGAATTTCTCTCTGCAACGACACACAAAAATTTTAGATGAAATAGACTGATTATAGACTACAACCGTTCGAAGCCTTTTGCTAAGCCACGCCCCGACTCTGTCAGGTCATGCCCCCTCCCACTCCGCAGCCAATGGGAATTTAAAAAATGAAGGTAAAAATAAAGTTCTGTTTGCTGCAGGGGTGGGAGGGTGAATTTCTCTCTGCAACGACACACAAAAATTTTAGATAAAATAGACTAATTATAGACTACAACTGTTCGAATCGTCTTGCTAAGTCACGCCCCCAACTCTGTCAGACCACGCCCCCTCTCACTCTGCAGCCATTCTGCAACGACACACAGAAACATTAAATGAAATAGATTAAATCACCTATGCGAAGCGCTTTGTTAAGCCACGCCCCCAACTGTGTCAGGTCACGCCCCCTCCTACTCCGCAGCCAACAGGGATTGAAAAAATGAAGGGAAAAATAAACTTCTGTCAGCTGCAGGGGTGGGAGGGTGAATTTCTCTCTGCAATGACACACAAAATTTTAGATGAAATAGACTAATTTCAGACTACAACCGTTCGAAGCATCTTGATAATCCACACCCCCAACTCTGCCAGGCCATGCCCCCTCCCACTCCGTAGGCAACGGGGATTGAAAAAAATCAGCTGCAGGGGTGGGAGGGTGAATTTCTCTCTGCAATGACACACAAAATGAAGGTAAAAATCAACTTCTGTCAGCTGCAGGGGCGGGAGGGAGGTTGGATTTCTTTCTGCAACAACATACAGAAACATTAAATGAAATAGATTAAATATACCCGTGCAAAGCAATGTTTTCTTCCACTGTTACCCATGGCGTGTCCTCATAAATTACCATGGCATCGACCTGTAATTCTGGCCACCATCAAAAGAAGGACTTAAAACCCTGCCCTAGGTCTTTCAATGTCACGCCCCCGACTCAGTCAGGCCATGACCCCTCCCACTCCGCAGCCAATGGAGATTGAACAATTGAAGGTAAAAATCAACATCTGTCAGCTGCAGGGATGGGAGGGAGGATGACTTTCTCTCTGCAACGACACACAGAAACATTAAATGAAATAGATTAAATATACCCGGGCAAAGCAATGTTTTCTTCCACTGCTACCCATTGTGTTTCTTCAAATTACCATGGCATTAACCTATAATTCAGGCCACCCTGAAATGAAGGACTTAACCCCCCCCCCGTGTCCCATTAAACCACACCCCCTCCCACTCCGCAGCCAATAGGGATTGAAAAAATGAAGGTAAAAATCACCTCCTGTCAGCTGCATTGACTTTCTCTCTGCAACGACACACAGAAACATTAAATGAAATAGATGAAATATACCCAGGCGAAGCCGGGTCTTTCTGCTAGTTTAACATAAACATAAAAAATCTACACTTTAGGAAAGTTAGGGTACAGCCACACAGTCAGGTTTCTGCAAGCAGTTTTAAAAGTCAAAATAAGGAGAAGATTATAAAAAGAGAAAGTATAAAGGACAGATAGGACTTTTCCTCTTTTTTGAATTCACTTCTGGATTTGGCTTCCAAAACTGTATGCAGAAACATTACCATGTGGCCATACACTTACAGGGCTAGTTATATGATTTGTGAGTGCACAAACAGAATTAGCAGGGAGTACTCCAAAAGCAGAACAACTATGACAGAGTCTGCAAGTCACTGGAGAAGTTAATTTATGGGAATACGGTTGTTTACAAGCAACAACACATTTTTCTATTGTGGATGTGTCCTTCCCAGTAATACATGCTTCTGTGTGTCCAGCATGCTGCCGTCTGTCCCATACAAACTGCCTTGTATGTCATATCTTCCCTATCTACAGCCTGTGTGAGCTGCCTTCCATAATTGGATCCTTTCCCACTCTCCACTGAAATTTATGCTGTTCACAACTACAGACAGGGAGGAGGAGAGTAGAGAAAGCCATCAGAAACTGGAGCAGAGCTCTGAATGATTCATGTCAGAATCTGCAGCACTACCCGCTAGGTGAAGGGCTTACACACACTCTGCAGAATCAAAATAAAAGAGTTATTTAAATTAAGACTCTTAAAAAAATTGCTTCATTTTGGCCATAGAAAATATTAATATAGGCCGTACTATTAATGGTGAGTTTTACCATCCAAGGCTGAAGTGTGTGGTGTCTCCAGAAGATGTCTAAAGCCACTAATGTTTAGAGCCTATCTGCTTTAGAGTGAGTGCAATCTAAATAGGGACATTTTTGGCATATTAGTGCTGGAATAATACTCATGACTTCTTAAATTGGCCAGTCCAAGCGTAGGTATGCATTTATTAATGTATCTATAAATCATCATCAGTTCATTTGCAGAAGTCGGCATACAGCAAATTATGTGAAGTGTGTGGTCCCAACATGAAATGCGTTGTACCCACACATTTTGAGACATTATATTTGTTATATTAATCAACTGTCCATCCACACAGAAAAACAATGCCTATGGCTTGCTTGAGAAAGCTGCATGATCTGGCTCATAGAGTTTTAGTCTTTCATAAGATAATTTGACTAAGGAAACCCACATACCTCCCAACTTTGAAATAGAGGAAAGAGGGACACTATGTGCTGCACGCGTAGCGCGCTGCAGCAATTTTTTTGTACTAGGTCACGCCTCTAACTCCGCCCAACAATAACGAAACACCTAATCCCACAACATGTCCTACTTTCTGACAGCCGCTATTCTTTGGTTGTTAAAGAAACAGCCATGTGACCAGCCTCATAGACTTTAATTGGTTATAAAAATGGCTGTTGACGACTGTTACTTAAACCGCCCTCACACCACCATTTTTGGCATCCATTTGCATATAGGTAGTGATGAGCAAACTTCTGTACAAAGATTCCGCTACCACGGACTATAAGTTATAGTCCATCGTAAAGGAATGCATAACGGAATTCTTAGATAACCCGAACCTTGTACGCCAAACTTGAAAATAAAAGTTCCCTCAGCACTACCTATAGGCTAAATATCATTGCTCCCCTCCCTCCAGCCCCTCTAACATACAGTCCCATGTACATAACATCTATCTATCATCACTATCTACAAACTATTCCAATGTATAGTCCCATGTAAATTACGGTACATCACTCTCTAAATACAGCCTCCTCCAACATACAGCCCATGGACATAACATCACTAATAGGGATGAGCAAATTTCATATTTTGAAATTCGTGTTTGGCTTGAGGTAAAAGGGGAATTGAGTTATGGATTCCGTTACCACGGACCTGTCCATAATGCAATTATATGATGGAATGCATAACGGAATGTCTTTAGAGGCATTCCGTTATTCGTTCTGACATAATAGAAGTCTATGGGCTGCATAACGGATCCGTCCGGTTTCAGTTATGCTGGAGTCCTCTCCTGTTCTGTCCCCCAGAATACACCACATGCCCCCCTCACAGATTTACACCCCATAAAGCCCCCCTCTCAGATCTGTCCCCTCATGTCCCCCAGAATACACCACATGCCCCCCTTCACAGATTTACACCGCATAAAGCCCCCCCCCAAGATATGGCCCCAGAATACACCAAGATCTGTACTATAAACACCTGTAATTGCATCAGACTCCACTCCACTTGGACCCCACTTCCCGAGTACTCCACCTGTGCCCTCATATATGAGATCCATATGCTGCCCCTCACCTGCCCCCTCATATATGAGCTCCATGTGCTGCCCTTACCTGCTCCCCATGAAGCTCCAGGACTGCAGCACATCCTTCTTCACTGGGCTGCTGGCAGGCACACACAGCCCCTCCTCCTTCCATAAGCTCCTGCAGTCGGGGTTTGTCATGTGACCATGAAGGAGCATGTGACCAGTGACGTCACAGACCTCCTTCTAGCAAATCCATTCTAGCATATACCAGCAGACCCTGAACCAACTCCTCAGAGTTTCACCGCTCTCCCCCCTCCCCCAGACGAGGTCAGTGGAAAGTGGGGAGCGGAGAGGTCCTGCTTCACCATTTAATCATCTGTCTCTGCGTCCTATGGAAGCAGAGACAGCTGAAAGCGGGACATACCTCCCCCGCCTGGGACAGTGGGACAGCCACTAAAATCTAGGACTGTCCCGCTGGATCCGGGACGGTTGGGGGGTATAAACCCATGGTTTCCAACAACTCTGCTGGGCATAATAACAGCATGGAAGTAATTTATGGTGGAGCTATTGCTGCTACTACCACCACTATTCAAAATTCATGTTAAAGATAGCAAAACTGATAGTGGCTGGCTGGATTGGGTATATAGACTGCATGCATGATTTATTTATATTGGTAAAGTGTTTGGTCAATTGTGAATGGTCACGTGGTCAATATAGTTAATTTTTAGATATGCAAAAAGCATAAACACACCCTATTTTATATCTGCACCTAACATAAACTCATAATGGCTATGTAACAGTACAACAGCATGCTATCCAAAATAGTAGGGCTGTCATTTTAATCTAAAAAACACAACTTTGTTCTTAGTCCCATTTCTAATGTAAATTAGTATTTTTCACTCTCAAAGTTTGCAAATTATTCCACATTAAACATGTTTGTAATAATATCTATTGCTTTGTTTGTTACTTAACCCCTTTAATATATATGAACTGCTGAGTTTACCTCCATAACCTGTGAATAATCGTTCCAGAGGTGTGCCATGGTTAATGGCAGCAACTTTGGAGCTTTTTCATGCAAGTATATTATTTTCTATCCTACCTTCCCCTGTCATCTATACCTGTTTTTATGGAAACATGCACAGGCATAAGATATAATAAAAGAAACATTTAGTAGTATACCATTAGCTATAAAGATGTACAAAATGCACATACTAAAATACACATTTTTTATTTGATTTTGCTTAGTCCATAATGCCTTTTATACTATGTAAAAAATAAAAACATAAAAAACCCTGTGCATGCATAAAGGGTCAAATTCTTCTGGGTACTCTGACTCTTTCTAAGAAAATGGAGAGCCTTGCTAAGAGTTAAAGTGACCCTACACACATTTAGTGGACAACTTATTTTTGAGGTATATATATAAAACTCTGTGCCAAGGTTTACAATCCCCCTTAGAGTATAGATAGAAATAGTAATTCTCCACTGCATTTGTAAATTAGCTAGTGTGAATCAGTGGGTTCTGGGAGCAAATGCCACATCCCTGAGATTTCGCTGGTGTTCTGCATAGATCACAATGTAGCAGGGGAAAGATTTAAGGAGCCAAAAAGGAGAAAATGTACAGTGCTATACCCTGACGTACAAAAGAAGCACTGCCTCCTTAGCGTCATTACAAGGGAGCTGCCTTTGTGAAGCATACATTATGTACAGTGTAGGGACATTTAGCTGGTAGTACCGACCTACAGTATATTCATAGTCAATAACACATAATCCCTCCATTTAAAACATTTAGTTCACTTTTTTCAAGATGACACGGAACTTGCAGAAAACATATATAGAGATGACTAAGTTAAAACAATATATAAGATATCCACATCTAAATATACATATAATTAATATCTATATTTTGGATTATCGCGCTACATATTATACAATCAATAAGCATGGGGGTATAGATTTTCTGATTAAATGGAAATCTTCAGAATTATTTTCCTAAGAGCAATTGGAAAGGAATTGATCATGTGTGCACCTAGGGCAGTGATGGCTAACCTTGGCACTCCAGCTGTGGTGAAACTACGACTCCCAGCATGCTCCATTCATTTCTATGCAGTTCTGAGAAGAACAGCCAAGCAAGGGGGCATCTTGGGAGTCGTAGTTTTTCCACAGCTGGAGTGCCGAGGTTAGCCATCACTGACCTAGGGTATCTTCTCCAGCATCATCTCTCCACATTTGTATTAGGAAACATTATGATTTGCCATAGTTTGCCCTATTCCCCATGATATGATGATTCCCCATGATACCTTGTAAACACTTTATTCATATTTCTACAGATTTTAGTAAATGCCTGACATAAACTAAGCATATAGGGTATATGTATATATATACATAGTAGTAGTAGTAGTAAATCTTCCCTATAACAACAGTAAATTAAACATTTGATTTTGCATTCTGTTGACTGAAAAAATCTGTGGATCATTACATCGATACTAGTCTGCTAATTCTAATAATACAATTAATATAATTATAATAATATAATTATAAATCTCTGCTTCCAAGTAGGAAAAATAAAAAGAGAATTACAGAACGGTACTAGTAGGAAAAGAATTTTAATAAAAGTAGATAAAAAACATAAAAAGGTGACATGTTTTGAAGGAGGTCCTACTTCTTAATTAGACCTAACTAGTTCTGCTGGAGAAGGGGGACCCCCTTCAAAACAGGTCACCTTTTTATGCTTTTTACTTACTTTTAATAAATTGGTTTCCTGCCAGTTGCGCCTCGTTATCCTTTATTTTGTTTTTCCTACTTGAAATCTTTGTTCTGGTGTTCGTTTTCAGAAGATTCAGAGGGAGGGAGCGGCCACTGAAGCAGGAGCTTGGATTGACTGGGTGAAGTACCTTCCCAGTGATATGCCTTCTATCAAGTGTGGAGCTGGTGAGCCTTATTCATTCGGTCTAGAGGTGTTGTCACCTATTGATCCCACATATTGGTGCACCCTGCGCTAATACTGTTTCTTCAATAAGTATCTCCTTGAAGAAACTAGAAATTTGCACCCCTATTGGTCAGGGTTTCCTTTGTCAGGCTGGTATTACATAGTTACCACAGGTGAAAAAGACATCTGTTCGTCAAGATCAAGCAAGGGATGGGAAAAGATATGGACAAAGGAAGTATGTATAGGAAAAACCATTTCCTCCTATTGAGAGAGAGGTAGGAAAACTACAATTCATGAACCAATCTGCCCTCAAAAGCAGAAAAATTTCTTCATGGCCCCAAGTGGCCTCTAGACTGGATCAACGTTTAAAACAACTATTCTCTAAATAAACATTCATATTATTCTGTTCTAAGCCTTTTTTTAAGTCATCAACTCTGAGATATGCTATTTTTGATGCATACAGCAGAAAAAAAAGGTATGACATAGCGTAGTAGACTATGCTATTCCATACAGTGGTATCCAGTAAAAAACATTCACTGTATGGCATCTGTCATAGGTCTCAGTAGCATATATACTTCATGAGTTCCTGGCATATACATCAAATAGAAGCCATTAACATGGTAGGAACAAAGCCTAACAACAAATAATACATACTCTACATGTTATACTAGTTTTACATGCTGGAGAAGGAAGAAAATATACCCAATGTTAAACTAAGTGAAATCAATTACATTATTAAGCATATTAGTACTAAGATGTCCTTGATCCATGGGCAGAATGCCTCCGTAATACAGAAATGCCTACAGCTCTATGGAGACATACAGACTCTGTGCACATGTCTGTGGAATGTGCCATGTGCATTAGGCTTAAATGGTCAACTTGGCCATTGGCAGTCTTTACCAATTTGTACATAGCTGCTGTCACATTGACTTGATCTAAAATTATTTTAGTTTCTTTTTGTGCCTATTTATCGTAATTATATTCACAATGAAATATTAACAAAAATTGCTGAGGCTCTAGGGAAAAATGTTGGAGAATCAATGTCGTCTTAAGCTGCTGAACCCATTGTATTAAAGAGATTGTCCCATGAAAAATATGTGACTTGTTTAAAACCAGCACCTGGATCTGAACACTTTTGTAATTGAATGTAATTAAACATTTAGTATAGCTACTGAGTTATTCAATAAAATGTATCTGTATAGCGCCACCTGCTGTTTGTTCTTTTCCTCAATTCTCTGTCCACCTTGCTGAGGTGGTTGCACATGCTCTGTTCCATCCTTCTATTGCCACCAGCCCTGTCTGTGAGTTACAGAGAGCTGCAGCAGAAGAACACACCCACTAAGATGGGACATGCCCACTGAGCTGGCAGCGTGAAATACATTTAGCAAGGCACTTGGAGTAATGAATAGGGAGATCTCGAGATCCATGTGAGGGACAAGGCTGGTTCTAGCTTTGTTAAATAGAGACCTTTATACTACAATATATGATGTCTGATTTTCATTTTTACATTAATCATGGGAAAACCTCTTTAAAGGGGTTCTGCAGTTCTTTAAAACTGATGATCTATTCTCTGAATAGATCATCAGCATCTGACCGGAGGGTCCGAAACCCGGGACCCCTACCGATCAGTTGTTTGAGAAGGCAGCTACGCTCAAGGAGCATCGCGTCTTCTCTGTGTTTTCCTCAGGCCCAGTGATGTCACGACTAGTATCACTGGCCTGGGCGGGGCTAAACTCTGTTCACTTGAATGGAGCTTAGCCCCGCCCAGGCCAGTGATACTAGTCGTGACGTCACTGGGCCTGAGGAAAACACAGAGAAGGCCATGGCACTCCTGCAGTGCCGCTGCCTTCTCAAACAGCTGATTGGTGGGGGTCCCGGGTGTCGGACCCCCGCCGATCAGATGCTGATGATCTATCCAGAGGATAGATCATCAGTTTTAAAGAACTGCAGAACCCCTTTAAGATCAAACTTTACATTTTTATGTTGCCACAGGTTTCACTCATCACAGCTCTAAATCATAGCCATAGAATTATGGCTGCCTGTGGACACCACTAGAGGGAGCTCAGGAGCTTACTGTGTTCTGTTATTATATTAAACTTTATAGTTAAACTGTATGTAGTGAGTGCCTACAGACCACCTTGGCAGCAACTGCAGTCAGTCATTAGTTTACCTCTATGTAGGTTATTTGGAGCTCTGCATTAGAAACACTGAGCTCATATCAATTTTTTCTGCCAAGAAAAAATAATTCATGAAATGAAAACAGTATTCCAAGAAACATTTATAGCACATATCTGTATTGAAATATATACTAATATATAATTATATAGGATTCGTTATGTATTCATAAGTTTCTTATTAAGGGCAAGGAAATCTTTTTAGTCCTAATTTATATCCCTTTTGGCTTCAAATAGCCTTTATTCTGTTAGGCTCTGTAATTTTTGGTGACCAGAATAGCTCAGTCTGCATGACTATTCTGCCTGATTTTCATTTTTTCCCCACTTTGTTTTTATTGAAACTTTCAACAAGAGAAAGATCAGGGCCAAATTACAATGGATTTGTGGCTTATATTTGTAGTTGTGAATCAATATCGAAGGTAGTAAGTTGGTAACTTGTCCATTGTGCTTCAGTAAAGGCAGGAAGCAGAAAGGGAAGGAATATTGTTATAGTTACAAGGAGGTGAGAAGCTGAGTATGATTACAAACTAGAATCAGGAATGTGATAGCAAAGAGTCCAGTAATCCATAATTCCCATCTTCTATAAATTTAAGACCAAGATGGAAGATTAGAAGCTTAAGTACGTTTGTGCTGTATATGTTAGTTGATCAGGTTATGCCCATCCAAAATATTTGGTGTATTAGGACGTTTCCATGTTCAGGCAATAACCTTCCAAGCAGCCATAAGACTATTAGCAGCTACCTATCTGAATTTGTAAGGGACTGACGTGAAGCATAAACACAATATCACCAACAATGGTAATGGAGTAGGCCATATCTTCAAAATCCAAGAAAAAAAGGTCAAATACATCCTTCCAGTAGGAAGGGGGGGTGGTGGTAAGGGGGCAGAACCATTACATATCAGCTAAGGTTCCCCTCTCTCCACAATTACGCCAACAGAGAGGATCATAACCAGGGATTATATGGGAACCAGTCTGACAGGGTCAAATAACAGCTGAGCTGAAGCTCACGATTTTGTTGTCAGTCTGCCATGGAAAAAGTATCACCTAGTTCTTCCTCCCATTTTAATATAAAATCTAGCTTATTGTCTGACATTGTGGAGCATAAGGAGAAGAAAGCTATAGACCAGGGATCAGCCTTGCCAGGCTGCTCTTGGGACTCCCATAGAAGTGAATAGAGCATGCTGGGAGTTGTAGTTTCAAAACACCTGAAGAGCCAGACGTTGCTGATCCCTGCTGTAGACAAACCTCTAGTGTATGAAGCATGTCTATCAAAGAAACTCTATAAAGACATGATTCTAGAAGCAGAGAGAGGGAGAAGACTGGCAGATGGCAAGAGTTGTCTAATTTGAAGATATTGATAAAACCAAGAATTTGAAAGAAGAAAATATTGGTGTAAGGACCCTCTGCATGCAGGGTTTAAAGCGAAAAGCTTGGATATGTAAATTTAAGGCTGATGTCAGAGTAGTAGGATGTCAGAGGCTACAGGGACAAAGAGTTAGTGATGTTGTAGGGTAGTGTGTTCAAGGTCTATGGGGAATATGTTTAATAGCATGGGCTGCTAATAATACCTAAAAAAGTAACATAGTGCATAAGAGGCTTCTATTTTAAGCCATTTTTGTGTTGCAGTAGGGGTCCACCATCTTGTAACATTAATCTATGATACCCACTAAAGATGAGCGAACCGGGTTTGTTACGAACTTGGCAAATTTTCGTCAGGCAGACGAACCCGAACTTCTTCAGCTGAGTTTCAGACGAATCCAGTAAAATGGCACATAGCGCCATTTTACAGCACATGTCAGCAAGAAAAAGCACTAGAATGGGAAAAGAGTGCTCACATGACCCTTAGAGGAAGTAGGGGGGAGGGCTTACCCTGATTGGCTCCCAGGCCGTCAGACAGCCTGTATGAGCCAATCAGTGTTGGGCTGTGAGTGAGGGCGGATGGGTCTTAAACTGTCTGCCAGAAAAAAACATGGGAATCAGGGACAGTCAAAATATATCAAGCTTGTATTCTACTGCCAGACAAAGTGAAGAGAAAGTCTAGAATTACAAAGAAGAAGAATTGTGTGTGTAGAATAGGGACAGACAGTGAAATCTGTCAGCCAGGGAGTGAGAAGTGAGCAGCTGAGACTGGTTGTGCCCCATAGCACAACTGAAGCTGCTGCAACCTCAAAAGCAGCTACCTGCAAGGACTTTACTTTAATTTTTTTCCCATTTGAATAGAAATAACTGTATAACAAGTGTTCTACCATCGATGTAGCATTTTAAATCTCAGTGAAAACACCTGAAATACTAGTCTGAACTCCAAGTCATGGCATCTCCACATTTTTTTTGAGGTTTTAAAAACTGTATAAAATACGCAGGGTAGCAAACAAAAACACGAGTGATAAGGTAATATTAGGGCTAAATCTGTTCGTTTGTATCTCCACACACAGTTCCAATTTTTTTTTGGGGGGGAAGGGGTAATTGAATTTATTATAACTAGCATATAGGCGATCAGTGCACCAATACGCAGTGTAGTGCACAACATTATTTATTTAGGCCTAAATCCATTTCCTTTTATTTCTATCTCCACACGCTTCCAATCCAATTTTTTTTTGGTGAGGTTGTTGAATTTATTCAAACCAGCTTATAATGATTACTACACCAATACACAAGGTAGCGCACAACATTATCTGTGAGTGATAAGGTGATACTAGGCATCAATCCGTTTCTGTTTATCTCTGTCTCAACAGAGTTCCAATTTTTTTTTTGGGTTGTTGAATTTTTTAAACCCAGCATATAGGTAATTATTACACTAAGACACAGGGAAGCGAACAACATTATCTGGGACTGATAACATGATATTAGACCTCAATTCCAATTTTTTTCGGGTTGTTGAAATTACAACCAGCATATTATGTGTCTTACAATGCACAAGGTAGTGCAGAACATTATCTGTGAGTGTTAATGAATTTAGGCTTAAAGGAGTTATCCCACGAATAATGTAAAAAATGAAAATAGACATCATATAGGACATGACAACCTCTTTCTAACAAAGCTAGAGCCAGCCCTGTACCTCACATGGATCCAGAGATCTCCCCATTCATTGCTCTGCTAGATTTATATCAAGCTGAAAGCTCAGGGGAGTGTCTTTTCTGCTGCAGATCAGGGGGTGTGTCTCAGCTCCTCCTATCACAGCTCAGGAGACAGTTGAAAGATGAAACTGAGCATGTGCGGCCTTCTCAGTGAGCAGGTCAAAGAAATAAGAAATTAAGTGGCATTATACAGATACATTTTATTGAGTAACTCAGTGGCTATACTAAATTTTTAATCACATGCAATTACAAAAGTATTCAGATCCAGGTGCTGGTTTGAAAACTGTAGAATATTTTTCGTGAGACAACCCCTTTAAATCCATTACCGTTTATTTCTATCTCTGCACGCTTCTAATCCATTTTTTGGGGGGCATATAAGTGATTGCTACTCCAATACACAAGGTAGCGCACAACATTATCTGTGAGTGATAACATGATATTAGGCCTCAATCCATTTCCGTTTATCTCTGTCTCAAAAGGGATGAAAAGAGATAGCAAGTCCTAGGAGACTAGAGGGTGTTATATACCAATTGTCTAGGTAATTTGAGCCATTTTGTTTGATCTGGATTCAGGTCCAAACTGAACTTTGGCAAATCTGAACCAAACTGAATCTCAAGTGGTTCGCTCAACTCTAATACTGGCTCAATAGTATGTTAATAGATCCAGGACTCCTAGGCCCTCTTTTCACAGAGGAGGAAATAAGGCAGACCAAGCTGTCCTGGGACGAGTGGATCCTCACATTAGTATGTCTGATTGCAACTGATGTATAACACTGGCAGAGATGGTCAGCAGAAGGCAGTGAAAGTTATATAAAATTTCGGTGAGATGAGCATAACTGATGATGTATTTTGAGTTGTAATTCAGCTCTAAGAGCACGAATATTAAAGGATCGGGTTTGCTAAATATATGCCTAAATACTGGATGTGGTCTGGAGACCACTGAAATTTGTAGGCTTCTAAAATATGGGTTTTATTTTGGTCTGCGATACATATCAGCAAGATGTGTGATTTAGTAATGGTCAGTTTGTAATAGGAGGCCCTAGTGAATTTCACAAGGATGTCAGTAACTGCGAGTAAAGATATGTCAAGGTGTGTCAGTGAGAGAATTAAATGATCCATATAAAGGCCTATGCTGTAGGACTGTGCCCCCATCGTCACTCCCCTGATTTCTGGATTAGTGTGAATATTTTTCGGCTCCATCACAAGGGCAAAAATAAGAGGTGATAGTGGGCACCCTGTCAAGTACCACTAGTGTTTATAGGAAAAACCCTAGCCGAGGGTCGCAAATAGTAATAATGATTTACCATTGAAGTCAATGGTGCTGTGGATGCCATGAAAGGCATCTGTTGTCTTACATTAGAATCCCTAATGCTTTCAGTTTTGATCAGTTAAAAACAGAATTGAACACTAGAGAAGAAATAGCCTTAAAGTGACACTGTACCTTCAGTATACCTTTGATATGTCATATTGATATATCAAAAGTTTAAATTGGTGGTGGTCTGAGCGCTGAGACCTCCACCGATCTCTAGGAAGAGGGGAGAGAAACACTTTTTTAGCATGCTCTCTCTCTTCTGTGCAGGAGACAGGAGCAAGACAGCCCTATAGACTTTCCATTGAGTCCTGCTTGCTTGCTATCCTTCAGCGAGGAGAGAGAACTCGCTAAGCAGGTGCTTTTCTCACCTCATTCTAGAGATCTGTGGGGGTCTCAGCGTTCATACCCCCCACAAATCGAAACTTTTCATATGTCCCTATGACATACCAAATCTTTACAGAAAGTACAGTGCCACTTTAAAGGGGTTATCCCACGAATAATGTAAAAAATGAAAATCAGACATCATATAGTCCATGACAATACCTTTCTAACAAAGCTAGAACCAGCCCTGTACCTCACATGGACCCAGAGATCTCCCCATTCATTGATCTGCTAGATTTATATCAAGCTGACAGCTCAAGGGGAGTGTCTTTTCTGCTGCAGCTAAGGAGGCGTGTCTCAGCTCTTCCTATCACAGCTCAGTAGGCAGTTAAAAGTTGAAACTGAGCATGTGCGGCCTGCTCAGTGAATAGGTCAAAGAAATAAGAAATTAAGTGGTCCTATACAGATACATGTTACTGAATAACTCAGTAGCTATACAAAATTTTTAATGACATGCAATTACAAAAGTATTCAGATCCAGGTGCTGGTTTGAAAACTGTAGAATATTTTTCGTGAGACAACCCCTTTAAGTCTACTAATCTATCCATTTATATCTGAATTAGAGTACTACTGTAAATAATTTAATATCAAATGCAGCTTCTATGACATCTTTGATACAATGCTAATTTGTTAAGGTTAATTCACTATGCTCAAATACTATCAATATAATGAGTGCAAAATGAGCAAAATATGGTTATATTTTTAAAGTTGCCCGCTGTGGATCTAGTGACTAATAATTGCATTACTAACACAAGAGTAGCATGGAGCAAAATCTAAGGATATGTTCAAATGTCCAAACGATTCTTTGTATTTGGTTATGTAAAACTATTTTTTATGCTGCATAATACACTTCAAAATGCTATTGAACAGCTTCCCATTGATTTTAATGGAAAATATGTGTCCTAGTGCACATGTGTGTGTAATTTGATCCAGCTGTTTAGGAGGCATACCTGGACTCTGGAGTGTATTTCGTGGCAGTTATGCCCTCGGAAATGACCAGTTTTGATCTGCTAATGTACGCTATTGCTCTGCCACAGATTTTTCTTCAGTGTATTTTGTTAAAGAGTAAATAATTAGTGTAATTGAAAATCAATACTAATATATAATCCAGAATTATAACCTTTCTGCAACTGACCCTCTGCTGCCTGCCATGATCTACTGCCTGTTTATCGGATGGAATGAACTCTACTTGCCCTGACCTTGGCCTGTCCACTGTCCTTACTCTAATCTGATCCCTTGGTGCCATGTAACAGTGTCTTTTGATTACCGTGAGTCAGCTGTCACTGAACAGAGAATATTACAAGAGGTAGCAGCCTGGTGGTTCCCCTAGAGCGGAATCCAAATCCATTTACAGGGGTTATAGGATGAAGACCAGAGAGGACACTTGGACAACACCCTTAGAAATAATCCTAACTCACATCTCTTCAGTGGCTCCACACCCGCTGTGTTACACTTTCATTGTAAGATCTTGCAGCAAGCAGTGTCTAATATATAGGGTTATCATCTTAACTTGAAATATTTTATGACATAAACACTGGGGGAGATACATTTAGGCTACAAATGGCCACGTGATGGCTGTTTTTTTAATGACCGTCACACAGCCATTTTCAGAACAATGACAGTCTATGAATACTGACCATCAAAATATAGGGAATGTCCTATTTTGTCCTATTTCATGGCCCGACAGCCCCCATACATTTTGATAATTTGGCACTAGTCTCGTTTTAAGCTGTCTTAACTTAATTGCCGGTTTACATAACCTGGCAATGATTGAGAATGAACCTTTCTTCTGTATGGGGGAGAGCCTTGGCTACTGCAGTTGTTTGTCTCCATTCAGATTCATTGTTTGTCAGCAGCATATCCCTGCTTACACAGGGTGATATGCTGTCGACAAACAATGGTTTTATGTGCCACATAAATGATGAATGAAGCGAAAAATAAAAGCTTTGCTTGTTTGTCAGTTGATCATCCTATGAATGTTCTTTCACGATGATTGTACCAATAATCTGCCCATGTAAACCCAGTTTAAGAAAGTAATAATAAATCTCCCCCAATGTGTTTATCTAATGTGTATTATTCCTAATGTATAGCTGATATTGGTGGCATATAAGAGTAAGCAGTCTCATGAAAGACGTTACCATTTAGGATTTGCTCATATTCTTGCTGAATCAGTGTATTTCATCAATAGCAGAGGTATCCCTGTCTGCAGTGGAGACTAAGGCCTCATTCACACGAACGTATATTTGCGGGTCCGCACTATTGCGGACCCGCAAATATACGGGGGCCGCACTCGGAACACATGCCGGGTGGCCCCATTGAAAATGCCTATACTTGTCCGTGCGTACGGACAAGTATAGGACATGCTTCAAATGAGCCCGGCCCGGCTCCCGGCCCCATAGAGGTGAATGGGCGGCATCTATTCCGCAATTTTGCGGATAGATACGACCCCATTCAATACGGTCGTGTGAATGGGGCCTAAAGAAGAGGTAATTTACACAGGAGGTACGCTATGTCTTTGTTTAGTGGTACTAGGTACTTATAGTGGATGTTCATTTTCCTCCACATGTAGATGGACATTATCCCTTTATACGTCCACAGTGTCAGGTAGAGGTGGCATAGTGTTCTCCTATTGTCTGTGCAAATGTCTATACTGTCTCCTCCAATCTGCAGTGGACAAATAACGGGGATTATTTAGTATAAAATAGCTCCAAACTAGCCAATAATTATCATCACCTAACCTATCTCTAATACAAAAATGGTTCTTCACTCACAAGCTCATTTGTTAATTCTCCTGTGCATCCCCCATACTCTGGAACTTGCCACCCTAGCACATGAAACACTCTCTCACCATCCAAACTTCAGTAAAGCTTACAATAAAGCCAGCTGCCACTACACAACAATCTACTATCTCGTCTCCCCCCTTCTGTACCAGTCTATCAGTTTATTGTACTTGTTTTTGTATTACATTATGTATGAATGCTCCTTTTCATAGGTACAACACCCTGGAATTAATGGCGCTTTATAATAAATAATAATTGGAAAATTCACCATAAATGGTTTGTGCCTTGGGCTTTGCACATCTAACAGTGCGTACACTGCAGATCACTTATATATAGTACAGTGATCCCTCAAGCTACAATGGCCTTAGGTTACAATATTTTCAAAATACAATGGTCTTTTCTGACCCATCGTAAACAGAAACTAGACTCAACATTCAATGTCTCAGACTCAGATCCAACCAATCAAGACCACTTCTCTAGTGAAATAGCTGTATTAGTTGCTAGTTAGCAGATATAATCTTGGATGACATTTTGGGGCTTTGGAACCAATTACTCAACTTACAATGGTTTAAACATATAGTGGCCATCCTGGAACCAATTAATATTGTAACTTGAGGGACCACTGTACTCTTATTGGTGTGACTTAAGTCAAAGGTTGCTCCTTCCAAGTAACAACCTTGGTGCAATTACCAGTGGCATACATAGAGAAGTAAGGGCCCCATAACAAGGATCAAACCAGGCCCCCCAAACAGGACATAAGGGTTTCTGCCTAAACCCTTTTAAATGACCCTCAGGCCATTATTCCATTGACTCATTTGCTAAAAGTTGTTCCTTTAGAGGGTAGAATCCTGACCAAGTTTTCACCTCCAGTAGAAGAGATAATCCCAACTAAGACTGGGCTCCTTCTTGCCCCATAGCAATTGCATGGTCTGTCTCTATGGTAGTTACGCAACTACTGTATTTTAAGAATACATTTGTGCAGCTTTTATAGTGTACTATGAACTGAACTATTTCACTGACTTCTCATTCACATGAGTATATTTCATATCCAAGTCCCTTTTTTCTATTTTTAACTCCAAGATGGGTTGGATTCCTGGATGATGAAGAAGAGAACAATTCACTGCCCATCAGTCTACTGCCATTTGCATGTTCCACTGTAGACAAGGTTCACCATTTGATGCCTTTTAAATTTAAATCATTTTTTTTCTACAAAACTTTTACGTCATAGATTTGGGGTTCATAGTTCTTGGCTGGACTATGCCATATGGTACACTGGTTTCAGATACCACATATTAGCATCTGTATTATGACTGCAATATGGTGATCTAAATTTGGTTCAGTATAGCCACAGGAGCTCTGTGTATAACATATAAAATGTGTATGCATCACAGATGTTGGAAACCTGCCTTAGTTATTACCGAGTTGCAATTAACAGGGGCAAATCATTCAGATGATTTAATGTAAATTTGAATAATATTTCATATAGTGACATTTTGTAGAAAGTACTTTCTCTCTTACGCTGCAGACACACCATGCCTGTAAATGGCCTATGCGTCTCTAGAGGGATTACTAAATCCTACTTTCGTGATAATCCTGTGCTTCACCATCTCCCTTTAGAGCAGACAAGCAAAGAGGCACATATGAGCATGTTATATTACAGCAGAAGAAAATGTATCTGCCAAGCTCCCTGATGGTATGTGATGTGGTTGTAAACAAGCGTCAGCATATATAATAGCTTTAAAATAATAAATGTCACATGAGGTCCTCAGTTACTGTGCAGAGAAGATAGAATTACCTTAAAGGGACACTTCCATCACTAAGAGGTCATTTAATATTCATATAAAACTATTTATTTTTAGAATTTTTGTCTGTTTTTCATTTTGGCAGTATTATACAATTGAAAATTAAATACAAAATATTGTCCGTCTGTAGCAGTCAGCACAGAGAGATAAAACTACTATATATAGATATAGATATAGATAACCCATTGTTTAGTTTACTATTGCTGAGAGGGGAAAATGTTATCTGTTAGTAAAATAGTATATTAGTAGAATTAGGATAACATCATGTCAGCTCTATTTTTACTGGAAAGTCCTAGATAAAGGTGCCCACTAAAAAGCATTGCACCTGTATTTTGTTAAAAAAAAAGTACATTAAATATTCACGCATAGGCTGTTAACGTGTGAAAAATGATGGTAGTGTCCCTTTAAATGTAATAGTGCAAACCAGGATACTGTTAACACAAGATATTCAGCTGTCTCAAGCTGTCAGTAACATTTGACTGCTCATGCGATCAAACTCATAGAATAGAAAAATGGAAATTGTAAGAGAAATATGCAGCCTCCCGGTAGAAATAAATTTCCTAATCTCCAGGTTAAGTGTTCCTACACGTACAGTATTTCCCATAGCAGATTAGGGAGCTGATGCTGTTTTTGGGTGAGGAGCACTGAGTGCTTTTACCCTGATTGGCACTATTGCAGCTTAATATACTAATTAAAAGCATTACAGGCAAGGTAATCCTAGTTATCTTTCCACTTTTGCATGGTCATGGTAAACTGTGACAAGGGCAAAGGCATAGCTTGTGTGTTCTTTTACAGCTGTGCTACCACAACACAGAGGGGCACATTCAGGTCAGTCACTGAGGACAGCTCCCGGTAGCTCATTTGTTAATGTGTGCCAGCGCTCAATTTTCTTGTCTTTGTTTTTCAGGCAGTCAAACCAATGTTTAAGACGTTCTCCTTTTGCGTTGATTCCCAAAACAACTCCTCCTATCGAAGAAAAAACATCATGACACATTAAATTTCAGGAAAGTGTGGGGTTATAAATAGAGATGAATGAATTAAAAGACATCCATCAGCAGATTTGTACCTATGAAACTGGCTGATCTGGTGCATCTGGGCTTGGCAGTTGAAGACATCTGTGTTGCTCGCATGTTCATATGAGCCAGCATTGCTGAGAAAAATCAAGTTTTAATATATGCAAATGAGCCTCTTGGAGCAACGGAGGTGTTGTCATTACACCTGGAGGCTCTGCTATCTCTGCAACTGCCACGTCCTCTCCACTTTGATTGACAGAGCTAGGTATAATAATATTTTCACTGCCTGTCCCTAGTAAATACAAGTGCAGAAGGCCCAGCAATTGTACACATAGCAAAACCTCTAAGTGTAATGGCAACGCCCCTGTTGCTTTTAGAGGCTGATTTGCATACAGAAAAACTTTATTTTTCTCAATATTGCGGGCACATATGAACATGGGACCAACACAGATGTCTTCAGCTGCCAAGTGCACATGTTACAGGTCAGCCAGTTTCTTAGGTACAAATCTGCTGACAGATGCCCTTTAATTCTAAACAAATCGAATTTCACCTGAATTTTGTAAAAATTTAGGGTGAAACCAAATTTGTATTTTTGGTGTTTGGAGAGAGAAAAGGAATTAATAAAAATAAAAAAAGTGACAAACAAGAGTGAAAATATGAGTTGCAGGAGACCTCAGAGTGTCATACAAAAAATTTCAGGTCAGTTGGAACACTTTCAATTCTGCAAGAATTGATTCAGAGTCTAATAAAGAGTCTAATAAAATCCGTCGACTGAATCAAACCCCAAATTTAAATGATTAGATCATCTCTAGTTATAAATGATTCGTCATGAAATAATCATGAAATAATTATTTATTAGATAAACATATACTACTAAGATGGCATCCAGGTGGCAGAGTTTTCTACAGCATGTTGTATTGTTTTCACACAACTGGCTTTATTGCTAGTAATATAAGAATTCTAGAGCATCTTTTCCTATAAGTCTGTCATTCTTCTGTTATTCTTCCTAGAAATGTATGAACACATTGACAATTGGGTTACCAGTTGGGGTTTGTATATACACACTCTGAATTGTCCATTCAGAACCCACAATGTCAACTCTATAGAGACACAGTCGGTTGTCAATTTATTCATATGAATGTATGAATTTATTCATACATTTATTGGGAGAATATTTACTCAAATGGTAGAGCTGACAGGTCTTCTAAAAAAAAAAATAGACTAGACATTTACCTCATATATGTTTAACGGCATTGAGACTTCAAATTACGCTAAGGTGCATGAATTGTGATGATCTTTTCCAACGCAATGATCAAGAAGGAATTATATCTAATTGAGTGGACACCAGTGACATGTTTTTTCCCCCCAATATATGGGACTATACTGGTATTTTATTTTCCTTCTGGTGTTCAGCCTCTCAGTCAGCACTATCTTGAGTGCTAATCACCTTGGAGTCTGTAATGCTAACACCCTATTCTATGTCGCCAACTTCCTAAATATATCATATAATAAGCATTAATAAACAGTCAAAAGAGACACTGTGCCCTCCAGGATAATGTGAAGCCCCTTTTGTTGGCTCCTTTCTCAAGAATATCATTGCATTTTTCCACTTACCTATAAAGTCATTTGATTTCCCAATATCATAATCCCAAACTGTTACTTCTAAAGTTTTTTTTGCAAGATCGCTGTGTTTTATTTCATAGCAAAATTCCTGCAGAAAGTAAGAAAGAAATTTATTTATTTATATATTGGGAACTAGTAAAGTTAGGACATTGTTGAATTAAGTTCTTTAGGAAGTTTAGGTACATGTAAGGAACATTTATGGTTTGGAAAAATTACATGCTTTTTATTTATTGGATTTTTTTAAAGCTGTGAGTACAGCCACACCAAGTTTTTTAGATGAGGTTTTGAGGTAGATCTGCCTGCAGGATTTTTTTTTGCTAAAGTCAGTGGATTAAAGTGGATTCAAAAGGAATTGGAAATATAAAGGAAGCATTTATGACTCTGAATTCTCCAATCATCAGAAGTTTTCTGGTGTAGATTTCAATGAGACGCATGGACTGCCAGAGGATGCGTTTAATTTACAATGATGTGTGTATGTCATCATAAATGAAATTAAATGAAATGCATCCTCCAGCAGCACAGAGCACCTAGATCATGCCAGTCTTGATAGATCAGGACATAGTTTTTTTAGTTATACTTCTACATTAAGGCTACATTCACACCTCAGTGAAAAATGGATATATGATGGTTGTTTTCTTAATCGCATTCACACAACTGTTTAAAACAATGGTAGTCTATGGGGTTATTCACAAAGCAGTGAAAAAAAGGCAGTTAAAAATGGTCCATCATTGGGCCCAGGCTCTGACACAATAATGTATCTCTAAGGGCTCGTGTACATGGCCGTAGTTTTAGTCTGCATCCGATACGCGTTTTTTGCGTATTGTATGCGGACCAATTCATCTCAATGGGACCACAAAAGATGTGGACAGCACACTTTCTGCTGTCTGCATCTGTATATCTGTTCCGTGGTCCCGCAAATAAAATAGTCCTATTCTTGTCCATTTTGTAGACTAGGAAAGGACATTTTTACAGATGCTAAAGGCTATGTACACCTTCAGAGGCAATATTTCTTTATGATTGCATTTTACTCATTTTTGGATAAAAATCATATTTTCAATCGGCCTTTATTAAAAATATTGAGCCGTTCTGCCACATAGGGTTAACTGTTTTTCTAACTGTGTGTCTGGTACTTTCGCATTTTGCCGGTCAACTAATAAACTTTATCTCTAAATTACTAAGAAGTCATAAACACTTATTTAAGCCACATTCTTATCAGTAACTGAGCTATAATGTCAGAAAGGAGAGAGGAGGAGCCTGTCAGCTCCCTAACTGGAGGAAAAAAAGAGAAAATCCAGAGGCTGCTTCAAGAGCATCTCAGCTCTGTACAGAAAAAAGGACCCCATATTTTTTATAACGTTTTTAGAACCCAAAATGAGTACAATGCACAAATAAAAAACTGCCCCCAAAAGGTGTACATAGCCTTTAAAAAAGGTGGCTTGCACTTGGCTGGCATTTGTGTTTTGTGGATCCGCAATTTGCAGCCGCAAAACACTTATGGCTGCATGCATGAGCTCTAAGGCAACAAGACCCCTAAGGACCAACAGAAATCTATTCAACTTGGAGTTGGCTCTACCACAAGTGTCTAACACTAGTAATTCTTATGCAATTAAATTAAAAGTGAATAAGCATATGTACTGTATAGATTGATGGGCCCTCAGAACATTTGGTTTAGTGGGCCAAGGAACCCTAGTCTGTCACTGTATAAAAGCCTGCATCAAAACTGTCTTGTACTATTAGAGTATGTTTACAAGTGACATTTTTTTCTCTCCCAATTGTTTTTTTTAAGTTAGGAATGAGTAAAATACAGGAGTTATTGCAAGCTGTAGATTTTAATTTTCATATCATGCCCTAAACTCTGTGCTTTTTTGTTTCATGTGAATGGACATTTAGACGTTCATAGACCTTCAGCCACATTATGCAGAGGGACATGGTTTTCCATTTTATTCTTGTAAATACGGGAAATGTACGTAAGGGTTGTTTTGACATGCTACTCAGAGTATAGTTACCTCATTAAACTCTGGATTTAATGTCTTCTTTTTCACAGCAGTTTTATGTTTTGATTTCTTGTCTTCATCGGGTTTTAAGTATCTGGAACACAGTTAACATAGGCTAATTATCTACTGTCTAAAGGACAATGAGGTCAAATATTTCAACTTTTAACAGAAGAAGAACAGTTACTTGGCCTTAGCTTAAAGGTAGAAGTTTTAGACTAGATTCACACTCAGAGTTTGCTCAGTGGTTTCCATCAGTTATTGTGAGCCAAAACCAGGAGCGGATCACAAACACAGAACAAGTGCAAATCTTTCCACCATACCGTATCCCTGTGTAGCCTTCACTCCTTGGCTTACAATCACTGGTGGAAATCACTGATCAAACACTAACCAAAAACTGACTGTTTGAAAGCAGCTTTTGGGTACTTGCACATGGGTGCAGGTCAACGCGCGGAAGATCTGAAGGAATGTCCATGTGAATTTCTGTGTGTTTCTGCACCAAAATACGATTTCCGCAGATCTCACTCTTCATTAGAAAAGGGTCAAATCCTCATCTAAAACCACACACACATAATTTACATTCTTGGGATTTCTAAATATACACAGCAGGTCAATTTCTTCACGGAAAACATCCACAAGGTGTGCATGAGATTTGTCCATTCTCATACATTCTGGTACTGTACTATCAAGCATTTTTTCTGCACGGTAACCTGCTACGGGGGCAGGTACCTTTTAGGGCATATTCACATCTGGTGGTTATTAATATGGATGTTCCATCACGGATTTGTGTGCAGAAAATCAGCGTACTTGCAAAGTGGAGATTTTATAAAATTTCATCCACATGCAATGGAGATATTCTGCAACAGAATTCACACATAACATGATCTGTGGTGAGTATTTTAAGGGTGCCTCCACATGTGGTGGAAAAAATCGCAATAAAATTCACAGGTGCAGATATTTTACAGAGTTGCAGATTTTTTGGTGTGAATTTTGTTGTAGATTTCGGGTATGACTCTCTCTCTCTCTTCAATTCAATGGGAAATTGATTCTGCTGTGGAAAACACTGCAGAGAAATTTGCAACACAATCTGCACCGTAATCAATTTTCCATTGAATTGAATGGAGAAATTCTCATACAGGAAATCCGAAACACAACATTATTTATGCTGCAGAATTTAAATTCCGCAGCGTAACACAACATAGGTAGACAACTTTCAGCTCCATACGATAACATGGGGGAAGTCTTCATGTTGCTGTAGATTTCACTCTTTTATATACCTCGCAACTATTGAAAAACACAAAGAGGGGCAATATGTGCAGCTTGTGTAGCACATCGCAGCAATTTTTTTCATACTAGGCCAAGCCTTTAACTCCACCCAAAACATAACTATACACACCCAGTCCCACCCAGTCCCCTTAATGCCAGCACATAGTAATTATTCCCCCTTTGTGCCAGCGCACAGTAGTAATGCCCACACAGTGCCCTCTTCACAATAGTAATGTCCACATTGTGCCCCCTTCAGAGTTGTAATGACCACTCTGTTCTACCTTTACAGTAGCTATGTCCTAGATTCAACTAGGACCTCAACTACCCAGATATAGCTGTAGAAATAGCTTCTTGGCAATAACCAAAGACAATTACCTTTCCCAACTGGTTCAGGACCCAATTAAAGGAACGGCCATACTGGACTTAACCAAGTATTAACCAATAGACCTGACAGAACAACAGATGTGCAGGTTGGGAGACACCTGGGAAATAGTGACCATAAAATAATAACCTTCCAACTGTCATTCAAAAGAGTGTTTCTTCAGGGAGGAATAAAAATACCAAACTTCAAAAAAGTTCAATTTAGCCAAAAAAGAGAGGCCATCGGCCTAACTAACTGGGACAAAGTCCTTAAAAATACAGCCACAAAATGGGATATTTTTAAAACCATTCTAAACTCTCTAATTGTGAGAGTACATACCTTATGGGAATAAAAGAGTGGGGAACAAGAAAAAAACAATGTGGATAAATAGAAGGGAGCAATAAAGGACAAAAAGAAAGCATTTAAATCACTAAAAGTGGAGGGTAGTGAGGAAGCATTGAAAAACTATAAGGAAAAAAAATAGAATATGTAAAAGACAAATAAAAGCAGCCAAACCGGAGACAGAGAGATTCATTGCCAAAGAGAGTAAAACTAACCCTTTAAATGGTAAAAAAGTATAAATCTGCAGGTGTCTGCAGATTAGGGGGCGTTGCAGAGAGAGATGAGGAGAAAGCAAAGCTATTAATTCCCCCCCACACTGTATTCACTGAGGAAAATAACTGTCAGATGAAATGCAGAATGTAATAGTAAATTCCCCATTTAAAGTGGCCTATCTGACACAGAAAAAAGTACAGCAGCGTCTTAAAAAGATTAAAATAGACAAATCACCGGGACCAGATGGCATAAACCCCTGCATCCTAAGAGAATTAAGTAATGTCATAGGCAGACCCTATTTCTGATAGTTAATATAATGACAGGGAGTATTCTATAGGATTGGCGCTTAGCAAATCTGGTGCCAATATTCAATAAGGGGTCAAAAACAGAACCCGTAAACTATGTGCCGGTAAGTTTAACATCTGTCGTGAGTAAACTGTTTGAAGGTTTTCTAAGAGATGCTATCTTGGAGTTCCTCAATGAAAATAAGCGAATAACACCGTATCAGCATGGCTCCATGAGGGATCGGTATTGTCAAACTAATTTAATCAGTTTCTATGAGGAGGTAAGTTCTAGACTTGACTAGGGTGAGTTAATGGATGCTATATATCTTGACTTCTCCAGCATTTGATAATGTACCACATAATAGGTTAGTATTTAAAATGAGAATGCTTGAATTCAGAGAAAATGTATATATGTGGGTAAAAAACTGGCTCAGTGAAAACAGAGGGTGGTTAACAGTACACATTCAGATTGGGTCACTGTCCTTAGTGGGGGTACCACATGGGTCAGTATTGGACCCTATTCTCTTCAATATATTTATTAATAATCTTGTAGAAGGCTTGCACGGTAAAATATAAATTTTGCAGATGACACTAACTGTCCATTAGACAGCAAACTAAACCGTAGAAACCAGTGTCAGGCAGCTGCTGCCAAGGCCAAAAAGGTAATGGGTTGCATCAAAAGGGGCATAGATGCCCGTGATGAGAACATAGTCCTGCCACTTTACAAATCACTAGTCAGACCACACATGGAGTACTGTGTACAGTTCTGGGCTCCTATGAACAAGGCAGACATAGCAGAGCTGGAGAGGGTTAAGAGAAGGGCAACTAAAGTAATAAATGGAATGACTGGACTAAAGTACCAGAAAGATTATCAAAATTATGGTTATTCACTTTAGATAAAAGACGACTGAGGGGAGATCTAATAACTATGTATAAATATATCAGGGGTCAGTACAGAGATCTCTCCCATCATCTATTTATCCCCAGGATGGTGACTGTGACGAGGGGACATCCCCTGCACCTGGAGGAAAGAAGGTTTGTTCACAAACATAGAAGAGGATTCTTTATGGTAAGAGCAGTGAGACTATAGAACTCTCTGCCTGAAGAGGTGGTGATGGTGAATTCAGTAAAAGAGTTCAAGAGGGGTCTGAATGTATTTCTGGAGGGTAACAATATTATAGGTTATAGTTACTAGAGAGGGGTCGTTGATCCAGGGAGTTTCTTCCCCTAAAATGAGGAAAAGTGGCTTCTACCTCACAGGGTTTTTTTTTGCCTTCCTCTGGATCAACATGCAGGATAACAGGCTGAAATGGATGGACAGATGTCTTTTTTCAGCCTTACAAACTATGTTACTATGTAGATTCATTACACACAGAGTGACCTATTTCAAGCGTTAATGTTGATGATTATGGCTTACAGCTAATGAAGAGCCAAAAGGCAGTATCTCAGAAAATCAGAATATTTTATAAGACCAATTAAAAAATGATTTTTAATACAGAAATGTTGGCCTACTGAAAATTATGTACAGTGTATGCACTCAATACTTGGTCGGGGCTCCTTTTGCATGAATTACTGCAACAATGCAGTGCGGCATGGAGTCGATCAGCCTTTGGAACTGCTGAGGTGTTGTAGAAGCCCAGATTGCTTTGGTAGAGTCCTTTAGCTAGTCTGCATTGTTGGGTCTGGTTTCTCACCTTCCTCTTGACAATACCACATAGATTCTCTTCTCACAGATTTATAAAGAATATATGAGAATAATAACTCTGTGTGCCTCTATGTAAAATCTAGAGGCACATGTAGACACTGAATGGGCCCATATCACACTGTGAACATCTATTATGCATTCATACAAAATGGATCTGTTGCTTTCTTTAGAAGATATGGTCTATGTGGTCCTCATGTCTTCTGAAACTCATTTCAAAACACAATTTGAAGAGTGTGCTATGTTTAAGGTAATGTTCTATTGCTTTTCTACTTAATGGCTGCATATTATAGTTATAGGTACTATTAGGGTCCATTTACACGACCGCATAAATGGATCCACATCCGTTCCGCAATTTTGCGGAACGGATGCGGACCCATTCATTTCAATAGGGCTGCAAAAAATGCGGACAGCACACCGCGTGCTGTCCGCATCCTTTGTTCCGTGGCCCCGCAAAAAATATAAAGCATGTCCTATTCTTGTCCGCAATTGCAGACAAGAATAGGCATTTTCTACAGTGCCTTGCGAAAGTATTTGCCCCCCTGGAACTTTTCAACCTTTTGCCACATTTCAGGCTTCAAACAAAAAAATATAACATTTTAAATTTTTGGTGAAGAATCAACAACAAGTGGGTCACAATTGTGAAGTGGAACGAAATTTATTGGATCATTTAAACTTTTTTTGTAATAATAAAACTGAAAAGTGGGGCGTGCAAAATTATTCGGCCCCCCTTGCATTAATACTTTGTTGCGCAAAAGTCGCTTGGGGTATGTCTCTATCAGTTTTGCACATCTAGAGACTGAAATTCTTGCCCATTCTTCCTTGCAAAACAGCTCGAGCTCTTTGAGGTTGGATGGAGAGCGTTTGTGAACAGCAGTTTGTTATGTATTCTGTAATATGTTTCTCTGCATTCATCAGCTTCTGTGTATGGTATATTCATAGAATACAGGTAGCCATAACAGGGCCTGCATACTTAACTATGAGTTCTTTCATGTTAGTTGCACAAAATTAATTATTATCAGATCATCTGTGTAAGAACCCATAAAACATCATAGTAGAGGACTGCTGGAATTCCATAATTTAATGTGAAAAGTGGTTACAAGACAACGTTTCATTTTAACATCTTTCATGTATACTTTAGACATGTACTAACTACTATCTGCCTGTCGAGGTCACCAGTGTACCACAATGTACAAGATCCTCATTATTATTCACAGCACACATGTGAATGGAATACACCGGCTCCACAGTTATCACCGATGACCAGCAGGATCCTACCATTGCATAAAGTAAGGTTAAGCCACCTTGTCTATGATAAAAAGGAATGGTTTCCTAGAGAATTATTTTTAACCCCTTACTGCCACAGCCAGTTTTAGCCTTTTTAAAGCTGTGTCTTACTACTTTTGCACACTAAAAAAAGTTTTAAACATTTTACTATTGCACTCAAAGATCCATCAAATTTTTATTTTTCTGGAAAAGACAATAAGTGAGGGTGATTTTTGGGACAAGTTGTGGTTTTTATTGGTTCCATTTTAGAGTACATACAACTTTTTGATCACTTATGTTTTACAAAGAAAAAAAAAGGTTAAGGAAAAACAGCAATACCGTCATGTATTTTTTTTGGCTTTCACTGTGTGGGTTAAAATATGTTAGAATTTTATAGTTTGGGTCCATCTGGGAGTGTCAATTCTGTGAGAGGAAAAGAGGGTTGGGGAGATTTTTTATATTCTTATTATTTTATTAAATTTAGAGAATGATCACAAGGAGTCCCGCAGCACAACTGTCCACCCATACTAGCACTAGCACTAACATACTAGTTGTCCACCCACGCATCATCACAGTACTAGGGTGGTAGAGGGAGCCCAATCCCTTAATGGGGTTATCCAGGAAAAGATACTTATTACTTATCCCCAGGATAGGTGATCAATATCAGATCTGCGGGTTTGGGACACCTGGGACCCCCGACAATCAGCTGTTGGAAGAGGCCTGGAGTGCCGCAGCCTCTTCCTGGGACAGTGACATCACTGTACACCAGTCACATGGCCTAGCTGCAGCTCAGCCCCATTGAAGCCAATGGGGCTGAGCTGCAATACCAAGCACTGCCACTATACAATGTACAGAGCTATCCTTGAAAAGCAGTCGGGAGACTGCATTGCTCACCAGAGTTTCGGTGAGAGCTGCAGCTCCCTGAAACAGCGATTATGAGCGAAAACCAGATGTGGGTCTAAACAAGAACAGCGCCTATACAATCCATCAGAAAGCGTTACAACTACAGTTGT
This sequence comes from Rhinella marina, assembly GCA_900303285.1. Taxonomy (NCBI): domain Eukaryota; kingdom Metazoa; phylum Chordata; class Amphibia; order Anura; family Bufonidae; genus Rhinella; species Rhinella marina. The sequence continues at coordinate 9,433 of ONZH01022093.1, read as the reverse complement.
TCCATGACACCACTCTGAAAGGTTAGTATTGTGCACAGCAAGGTGGCAATGGAGGCTGGAATGGAGGTATATCATCTTCAGCAATTTTAATAGCCAGAGATTGGTCTGGAGACCACATGGCCTTCACAAGGGAATGTCACACCGGTCCTACTCCAAGGTAATGGTGAGAGGTGGCATAATGTGGCTGCAGGGGCGTAGCTAAAGGCATATGGGCTCTGGTGTAAGAGTTCAGCTTGGGCCCCCCTTCCCTCAGTGCTTTGTGGCCAGGGGCAGGGAAGTACATAGCCTTCCTGCTGCTTGAGGCAAAAATTGAAACTGCAACCCCCCCACCCCCCAATGCCAAATTCTTGGCCTAACCCCTTCCCTCCAGCCAGAGGTGTAACTTGACCAGCATGCACTTTCTATAATTTTGGTGTCTTCTTGTGTGGCACAGGAATCTTTAGACGCACTCAGGCTCCTGGGCCCGGTAGCGACTGCTACCTCTACACCCCCTCTAGCTACACCCCTGTGTGGCCGGACCCCTTTAGTCTTCATTTCAGGTACATTAACAGCTCAGCGTTACATGGATTTGGTTGTGGAAACAGTGGTATGGCCATTTCTCCAAAGTGTTCAAGGAGCTGTTTTTCAACAGGACAATGTGAAGTCGCATGTGGCTCGTGCTACTGTGAGCAGCCTGCATGGCCTAAATGTGCTAGCATGGCCGGACTTGTCTCCCATCTAGCACATCTGGGACGTCATTTGCAATTGAGCTGCCAGCAGTAGATCTTTGTGATTGTCACGACCAAGTGCATTCAGCATGACAGTACATTCCCCAGACAAACATTAAAGGGGTTAAATACTTAAATATTACTTTAGTATAAATATATTCCCAAATACATTCATTAGCTATAATGGCTAGTTTTGTCTAGGTAGCAATCGTTAGGAGAAATAAAATGGCCACTCTCCTACTAGTACACATAAAACCTGTCCTAATCACAAAGCAGGACAAGTTACTTCAGGACACTGAGCTAAAGAGCTGCTTCATCCTCCTCTCTGCTTTATGATCCTGAATACAGCTGATAAGATCTTCAGCTGAATCTCTGTAGGAATGGAGTTCATAAGGAGACATGAAATACAGAGAGGAGGGTGGGGGTAATGAGCAGCAGCTCTTGTATGCAGTCTCCATTACCACAGTACCACAGTCTGTCCATCCTTTCTGTACTTCATGTATCCTCGCGAACTCCGTTCCTACAGCGATTCAACTGAAGATCTTATCTGTATTCAGGATCATAATCCCTGACAAACAGAGCAGAGAGGAGGCAGCTCTATAGCTCAGTCTTGTGAAGTATCTTGTCCTCCTGTGTGGTTAGGACAGGTTTTGTGTGGACTAATAGGACGGCAGCCATTTTATTCACCCCAACAATTGCTCCCTAGACAAAACGGGCCATTATTACTAATGAAAGGTATGTGGGAATACATTTATAATAAAATAATATTTTAAGGGGTTCTGCAGTTCTGTAAAACTGATGATCTATCCCCTGGATAGATCCTCAGCATCTGGTCGGCGGCGGTCCGACACCCGGGAACCCTGCCGATCAGCTGTTTGAGAAGGCAGCGGCCTTCTCTGTGTTTTTCTCAGGCCCAGTGACGTCACGACTAGTTTCACTGGCCTGTGCGGGGCTAAGCTCTGTTCACTTGAATGGAGCTTAGCCCCGTCCAGGCCAGTGATACTAGTCGTGACGTCACTGGGCCTGCGGTAAACAGAGAGAAGGACGCGGCGCTCCTGCAGCGCCGCTGCCTTCTCAAACAGCTGATTGGTGGGGGTCTCGGGTGTCGGACCGCCGCCGATCAGATGCTGATGATCTATCCAGGGGTTTTACAGAACTGCAGAACCCCTTTAAGTATATTTTGTATCATTTGTATGTTTCCGTTTTTGTATCATTTGCATATCACTAACATATCTGTCAATCCTGTGGTTTCCATAATTCCACAACTTTTCCTTATTGGTGTTGCAATTTCAATGTTGAGGAGTGTATAACATAGGAACTACACAATACAAAGGTATAAAAAAATCTATCACTAGCATAGTTATTTGATGGGTGATGCAAGTAATTACTAAAACATACATGTCTGGAGAGATGATGGGTTCTCTTAAAGTGTAACTGCCATTCTATTTTTATTTGTGTAATGTATAGGGGCAGTGATGTTAACCATTTTTGTAATATACTTTAGTTACTGAAATCATACATTTCTATTAGAAAAATAGCTCTAAAGTGGCCCATTTTGAGCCTTAGCAACGCTCCTCTATCTTCTGTTTACATAACATCAGAGACTTGCTAGCACTGACTGTGTTATGTAGAAGACAGAGGAGCGTTGCTAAGGCTCAAAATGGCCACTCTAGAGCTATTTTTCTAATAGAAATGTATGATTTCAGTAATTAAAGTATATTACAAAAATGGTCAGCATCACTGCCCCGATACATTACACAAATAAAAATAGAAGGGCAGTTACACTTTCCATTACCAGGTCCTTATTGGCAGTGACGTGTGTATTGTACATTATCTCCATATAACAAGATTTCTTGTGCTGCTCTCACATTCTAATACTTGCATCAAACTTGTAAAAGAAAAAAACCTGTAAACAAGCTGATGACAGCAATGAGTAGGCGACATCCCTCTCAAAAGTGTAATGTATGTGCTCTAATACTGTGAATTCTTCAAAGCTCATCTGGGATTTTTGATACGTGGGATTTCATTTACTCAGTACAATTGTTTCACAACTATTTTTAAACAGGAAGTTTCATGCAATTTCACATTCATTCTAAAATTGTGGCCCAAAAAATATTGTCTATACTTTTATAACATTCTGGCTATTACCGGTACTTGTTTTATGGCAGAAAGCACCAATGGATCATCAGATCAACACATAAGGCAATTATGTATATATGTGTAAGGTGGTATAGCGGCACTCTCCTATTATGTTCGGTGAACTTACATATAGTGTATATTTAGTAAAGTGCTCTAACCGCAGCTGAGGGTAGCAGTAAGGCCTCATGCACACAACTGCATTTTTTGCAGATTGGATGAGGACCCATTTATTTCAATGAAAAAAAACTAGAACATGTCCTATTCTTGTCTGTTTTGCGGACAAGAACAAGCATTTGTAACATGCTGCAGGACCTGCGGAAGGGAATATGAAGGATGCACACGGTCAGTATCCTTATTTTGTAGATCTGCGATTTGCGGACCACAAATATGGTCCTGTGCAAGATGCCAAGGGCTGAGTGTAATGCAGCAGAGAGGCCCACGCAGGCTGTGGAGGATGGAAGGCACTAAACCTGCAGTTTTCTGGCTTGATAGAAGGCTGGGTGTAGTTGCAGAAGAGTGAGTAAACTCTGGCCTACTGGGAGAGCCTTCACCCGCTAGTGACACAGAGACCAGTAGCTGTGGGTCTGTGAATGGTCAGTAGCCAATAGGGAGGAGCCCGTTGTACAGCTGAGAGGGTGAGGAGGATGAGTGCCAAGGGGGTTCCAAACCAGTCAATCTTAAAGGTTCTTAGAGAATTAAGAGAAAAAAAATTACTGAAAATACTTAAATATTATTTTATTATAAATATATTACCAAATACATTTCATTAGATATAATGGCTCATTTTCGTCTAGGGAACAATCATCAGGAGAAATAAAATGGCCACCGTCCTATTAGTAGACACAAAACCTGCCCTAATCACACAGGAGGACAAGTTACTTTACAACACTGAGCTAAAGAGGTGCCTCATCCTCCTCTCCTATTTGTCAGGGTTATGATCCTGAATATAGCTAATAAGAACTTCACAGGGGAGTAGCTAGAATTGAACTGGACCCACAGCAAATTTTTGTACGCCCTCCCCCATGACCATCTTAGCATCACTTGTGTGCCTATATAAGAGTGGTTTTACATCAGGATTTTCCCCTTCCATTAAAAATAAGCACTAGTACACAGGGTGCCACCTGGTCCTGGTGGTCAGTGGTGTGGACTGTGTTCCCCAAGGCTCATTTACTCTATTGGGAAATACAGTACACACTAAGGTATAATATACTGGAATCTACAGTATATACTGTGTATATTAGCTCTACCCCAAATAATAATACATTTCGTCACTATATACAGTATTACCAACATAACGTAACACGACTGGATAACAAACACTGTAACATTATAGCCCTATCAGGGGCATAGCTATAGGGGAAGCAGGGGGAGCTGTTGCTTTGGGGCCCAAACTCAGAAGGGGCCCAGCCAGGAGGAGGACAAAGATTTTATTGTCTGGGCCCCGTCAACAGTGTTACTCAAAGACATTATATACATTGTCGCTGTAGGAAACGGATGGAGGGGCTGCCGGGCCTGGTCTGAGAGAAGGATCTTGACTAGCCACAGGATTTTGAGTTGCATAGGAGGAAAGGGTTGCAAAGAAGTTGCTGTGAGCCCCATACAAAAATTTGTTGTGGGGCCCTGTCATTTCTACTTACGCCACTGAGCCCCATTATAGCCTCATACTATGACTGGATAACACCATCATACAGGGATGGCATAACACCTCCATACAGTGACTGGATAACGCCTCCATACAGTGACTGGATAACACCTCCAAACAGTGACTGGATAACATCACCATACAGTGACTGGATAACACTGCCATACAGGGACTACATAATGCCTCCATACAGTGACTGGATAATGCCACCATACAGTGACTGGATAACGCCTCCATACAGTGATTGGATAATGCCACCATACAGTGACTGGATAACGCCTCCATACAGTGACTGGATAACACCACCATACAGTGACTGAATAACGCCTTCATACAGTGACTGGATAACGCCTCCATACAGTGATTGGATAATGCCACCATACAGTGACTGGATAACGCCTCCATACAGTGATTGGATAATGCCACCATACAGTGACTGGATAACGCCTCCATACAGTAATTGGATAACACCTCCATACAGTGACTGGATAACACCACCATACAGTGACTGAATAACGCCTTCATACAATGACTGGATAACACCGCCATACAGTGATTGGATAACACCTCCATACAGTGACTGGATAATGCCTCCATACAGTGACTGGATAACGCCTCCAAACAGTGACTGGATAATGCCTCCATACAGTGACTGGATAATGCCTCCATACAGTGACTCGATAATGCCTCCATACAGTGACTTGATAACTCCGCCATACAGTGAATGGATAATGCCTCCATACAGTCACTGGATAACGCCTTCATAGAGTGACTGGATAACGCCTCCTTACAGTGACTGGATAACTCCATACAGTGACTGGATAACACCGCCATACAGTGACTGGATAAAACCTCCATACAGTGACTGGATAACGCCTTCATAGAGTGACTGGATGATGCTTTCATACAGTGACTGGAAAACTCCTCCATAGAGTGACTGGATAACGCCTCCATAGAGCGACTGGATGACACCTCCATAGAGAGACTGGATGATGCTTCCATGCAGTGACTGGATAATGCCTCCATACAGTGGTGAAGCTGGCAGGGAGTCTGAATCTGCATTCACAGCTGCCTGGTATTTAATGCACAAGTTCATGTATACCAAGGTCTACAGCTTAAAGGGGTTATCCCATGATTATTGCAAAAAATTAAACATCATATAGCACTTGACAACCTCTTTCTAACAAAGCTAGAACCAGCCCTGTACCTCACATGGATCCAGAGATCTCCACATTCATTGCTCTGCTAGCTTTATATCAAGCTGACAGCTCATGGGCAGTGTCCTTTCTGCTGCAGCTAAGGGGACATGTCCATTCTGCTGGAGCTCTCTCCCTATCACATGCTCAGAGGCAGTTGAAGGATATAACTGAGCATGTGTGGCCTTCTCAGTGAGCTGGACGAAGAAATAAGAAAAAGAACAAACAACAGATGGCACTATACAGATACATTTTATTGAATAACTCAGGGGCTACTCTAAATTTTTAATTACATGCAATTACAAAAGAAATCAGATCCAGCTGCTAGTATGAAAACTTGGATATTTGTCGTTGGACAACCCCTTTAATGTAATTTTAGGCCTCAGTTTTCTATCACTAGTCAGAAGTAACAGGGGAGCAATCTTGTAAATTACAAATCATCCAGCTCTGTAAGGCTGCATTAACATTGCTGTTAATGATTTTGGTTGTTCTGCTCTGTTATAGGATCCATCACATAACTGAAACTAAAGGTGCCAGATGGACCCTATTGGCTATGAGATCTGGTGGGTTTCTGTCTGGGATTCTGGTATTTTACAGGATAAAACAGTCCAGCATGTAGGACTATTTTGTCCAATATCTTTGATGGAATCTTCAATGGAGGCCCTGATGCAGAAGTGAGCACAGCCTAACGTTATAATCATATGCATAAAGGGGTATTACAATTCCAGCAAAAAAGTTGATTTATTGTATACTGCAAAATTCTACAATTTCCAATATATATTCTATATTAGTCACAGTTTTCAAGATTGCAGCTTGTTGTCATTCAGATGGAAGTGTCATTGTTCACTTCCAATGAAAATAAAGTTGTCCTGGCCCTACAATGAGTACAAGGATGCATGGCTTGAGATGACATAGCAGAGTCTGGTAAAAAGCTGATGAAAGAAAGACAGTAAAGCTGCATTCGTATCTCCATTTTGGAGATCCGACAGCCTGTTCTGGTGCAAATGCTGGCTGTCAGCTGGCAAAAAAAACTGCTGCTCTGTGCCGCAACAGCCTGCCAAGTCTCCAAAAGGAGATGTGAATGAAGCCTAATATAAGTGAATGGTACTGTTTACTAATTGCCCAAAGGCATATAATTACCTATCTTTTACCAGACTGTTTAAAATGTCACCTTGATGTACACATTTAGGGCTCATGCACACAACCGTATGTATTTTGCGGTCCGCAAAAAACGGATCTGCAAAAAATACGGATGACGTCCATGTGAATTCTGTATATTACAGAACAGAACAGATGGCCCCTAATAGAACAGTCCTATCCTTGTCTGTAATGCAGACAATAATAGGACTTATTCTATTTTTTTGCGGAACAGACATACGGAAACGGAATGCACTTCTGTTTTTTTGCGGACCCATTGAAATGAATGGTTCCGCATATGGTCCAAAAAGAAAACAGAACGGACACAGAAAGAAAATATGTTTGTGTGCATGAGGCCTAAATAACTACAAATCTTCAACAGAAGTTAATATGTAAGGTAGAACAGTTTAATATACTGGAGACCCTCCCTGTCTTTCTATACATTGTGTGTCTGCTATAGACAGTTTCTTAAAACTTAATATTCATAAAAAATGTTTTAAGGAATTTTTGGCTATTTTTTTTTAATTTTGCCAGTACTATTCCATTAAAAATTTTATACAAAATTTTATCCTTCTCTAGCCGCCGGCATAGAGAGTTAAAACACCAAACAGATAAGTAATCCATAGTTTACTGCTGCTCTGATGGTAAGATATTATCTACCAGTATAATGGTATATGGTAGAATTTGGAAAACAGTATGGCATCTCTTTTGTTTTGCTAATAGTCCTAGATAAAGATGCCCACAGAAGAGCATTGCATGTAACAGTGTAAAGTGTGATGCTCTAATTGTGTCAATCATCCCCTTCTCTCTCTGGCCGCAGTGAGTGGTCTGAATGAGAAAGTCATGATTCTGTTTGCCATGTTAAAACGTCATACAAAGTGGGAAGTTAAATAGCCAGGATAGGAAGTAGAATACTTAGAGTGACTTCAAAAATTATATCTGTATATCTAATATCAAAATAAATACATAGCACATCCACATATAAGTTGTTAATTGTTGGTAGTGTCCCTTCAGCATTTACTTTCTCACTTGACGGCAGTATTCACACAAGTGACTGCAAACCAGTGGAGTGTTTGCAGCTTACCCATGTTTTTTTTTTTTTTGTATGCACATGTTCAGGAGACCAACATTACACACTATTCACAACAGCACACTGACATGTTTCACTGTGGAACTGGAAGCTATGCTGCCAGGACACTTGTTTGAAGCATGCATCACTTCTGTGCATATTCCTATATAGGTCTCTCCTTGCCACATTACAATATATCACCACTTCCCATGTGATTGGCAGAAAGCTATGGTCATGTGTGTCCATCACGTGACCGCGGTGGATGTTAATCCTTGGTACTATTCAATTAGAATTCCTATAGGATGACAGTAATTAGAGAACTTGAAAACTGTGAATAGATACAGAAAGTATGCTGCAAAGTTGTATATCTTGTCATTGTACAGTGAGCAACCTTTATGTGCCAAAACCGAAATACCTCTGTAATTTTTCCTCTGAATACTTTTTTTTGGATTCTTTCAGTGATTTTTAATAAATAAAGGTAAATAAATCATATTCAATAACAAGATATTAGTTTAATTTAAAAGGATATTTTCTTTACTCTATTTTAAGGTCCTTTAAATTAGAACATAAGAGATCCTGATTTTGAAAAATATGAGGACATTATGCCAAGTCATCTTTCTAAAAATACAGAAATCCATTAATCTCTGTAACTGCACAATGCTGCACTTAAAATGTAACTAAATAAAGCAGTAAATAGGATTATACTTAATTAATTTATTCCATCAGAAGTATTTGTTTGTCTGGCCTTGCACATAAACCTCACACATCCGTCATAGTAGGAACAGCACAGAGTTAGAGATGTCTTTGTACACAGGCCCGCACAGGGCAAATAATATGGCACTCTGTTTCCAGTGTATATCACATAATAAATATTTTCTGTATAAAATTAATTCAATTTGTAACAAATAATCTTTCTAATGGAAATTCAATTTCAACTTCAAGTCGGCTTAAAGGGAATCTGTCATTCCGATTTTGGACTAGTATCTATAGTAATACATGTGTAGTACTGCAGATAAGGAGTCCAGATCACTATTATTATTTTTCTACTGCCCCCCAGTTAACCCGCTGTCAGCACTCAGAGCTACATTGAAATACACAGTCTATACTGCTGTGCTGTTCTAATATAATAGAGAAGACTTCTGGGCATGCACAGCAGTCCTGACAATGTATTTCAATGTAGCTCTGAGCACCTCAAGGGCCTAAACTTTCTAATAAAATTTTTTATTTAATTTGGTTCCGGAAAGGAGATGTTGGGAACTCTGGCTTTCCTACTGTCCCTGGTTCCCCCCTCCCCCTCTCACCCCCTCACAGCTGCACTGAAATATACAATCCTGACTTCTGTGCTGTTCTAACATAATGGAGAGGACTCACATGCACAGCAGTCCTGACAAAGTATTTCAACGCAGCTCTGAGCACTGACAGCTGGGAGACGGAGGGCTGTAGAAAAAATTAGCAATCTGGACTCCATATCATGCAGTAACTACTCATGTATTACTGTAGATAACGGTCCAAAATTGGGGTGAAAGATTCCCTTTAAGTGTTT
>ONZH01022092.1:0-31786 GCA_900303285.1 Rhinella marina | reverse complement strand
CGTTCAGCTGTCTTTACAGCAGATGCTGGAGCGCAAGAGGAAATACAGTTCCACCCACCCACATGCCCAAGCCCTCAACGTCCACATGTCCAAATTGCTGAGCCTGGAGATGCTGCCCTATAGGCTGGTAGAGACCGAGGCCTTTCGCAATCTCATGGCGGTGGCTGCCCCTCGGTATTCGGTCCCCAGCCGCCACTATTTTTCCCGATGTGCCGTCCCATCCCTACACCAGCACGTGTCACAGAACATCATCTGTGCCCTGACCAACGCTGTTTCTGAGAAGGTCCACCTAACCACGGACACGTGGACAAGTGCTGCCCGGCAGGGACACTATATATCCCTGACGGCACATTGGGTTAACTTGGTGGAGGCTGGGACCGAGTCTGACCCTGGGGCCGCTCATGTACTGCCCACACCGAGTATTGCGAGGCCTACCTCGGTCACGGTCTCTCAGACGTACTATGCTTCTTCCTCCGACCCATCCTCCTCCTCTGATTTACCATCCTTGGGCGCCTTCAGTCAGTAGCTCTAGGAGCATCAGCAGTGCCGTGGCTAAGCGCCAGCAGGCAGTGCTCAAACTGCTGAGCTTAGGTGACAAAAGGCACACCGCCCAAGAACTCTTACAGGGCATCACGGCGCAGACCGATCTGTGGCTGGCACTGCTTAACCTCAAGCCAGGCATGGTTGTGTGTGACAACGGGCGTAACCTGGTGGCGGCTCTGCAACTCGGCAGACTGACAATGTGCCATGCCTGGCCCACGTGTTCAATCTCATAGTTCAGCGGTTCCTCAAGACATACCCCAATCTGTCTGATTTGCTCACCAAGGTGCGCCGCATCTGTGCGCATTTCCGCAAGTCCACCACAGATGCTGCCACTCTCAGGGCAGCGCAGCGCCGCCTACAACTGCCCGCTCACCGACTGTTGTGCGACGTGCCCACAAGATGGAATTCGACATTAAACATGTTATCCAGAGTTTACCAGCAGCGCAGAGCGATTGTTGACTTCCAGATGTCAACTTCCACCAGAACTGGTAGTCAGGTCAGTCAGCTTCCTCAAGTCTACAATGAGGAGTGGACGTGGATGTCTGATATTTGCCAGGTGTTGAGCAACTTTGAGCAGTCAACACAGATGGTCAGCGGCGATGCTGCCATTATTAGCCTCACCATCCCGCTGCTTTGCCTGTTGAAAAACTCACTGCTCAGCATGAAGTCGGATGCTTTGCGCTTGACACAAGAGACGGTGGAGGAAGATACGTCGCTTGATAGCCAGAGCACCCTCCAGTCTATTTCTCAGCGCGTATCAGAGGAGGGGGATGAGGATGAGGAGGAAGAGGAGGAGAATGTCGGCGAGACAGAATAGGATACCAGTGCTCAGTCCTTCTTAACTCTTGAGCGTGTATGGGCTGAAGAGGAGGACTTGGAGGAGGAGGAGGAAATGGAGAGTCAGGCCAGTGAGGAGAGGGAATTCTTGCGTGTTGGGACTCTGGTGCACATGGCAGACTTCATGTTAGGCTGCCTATCCCCTGACCCTCGCATTAGAAGCATTTTTTCAAACACCGATTACTGGGTGTTCACTCTACAAGCAGAACCTTTCCACTCTCATCCCTGTAGAGGAAAGGAGTATGAGAGTGAATCAATATCAACAGGCCCTGGTGCACAAGCTGAAACAATCCTTCCCATCTGACGCCGATAGCGGCAGAGGGCATGGTTCTGTGGGCCAAGTAGCGGGAGAGAGGAGGTGAGCAGGCAGCTTGACCAGCACTGGCAGGGGAACGCTCTCCAAGGCCTTTGCCACTTTTATGTCACCCCAGGATGACACTGTCACCTGTCCCCAGTCTAGGCAGAGTAGGGGTGAGCTGTACAGAAAGATGGTGAGGGAGTACCTAGCTGACCATACCAACGTCCGTAGCGATCACTCTGCTCCATACAACTACTGGGTTTCAAAGCTGGACACGTGGCCTGAACTGGCGCTGTACGCCTTAGAGGTGCTGGCCTGCCCTGCCGCTAGCGTGTTGTCAGAGCGGGTATTCAGTGCAGCGGGTGGCGTCATCACCGATAAGTGTACACGCCTGTCAACTGACAGCGCTGACAGGCTGACGCTTATTAAAATGAACAAAGCCTGGATTTCACCGGAATTCAAATCTCCTCCAGGGGAAAGCAACTAATGATTAACATTACTTATGTATCCGATTCCTCTTCTCTACTCCTCTTACTCCTCCTCCTCCTTGTCGTCTTTGTCTAACGCTGACCAAAAAAACAATTTTTAGAGGTCCAACTGGCACTCTTTTACCACAATTTTTCCGGAGGGCCACCTACAGGCCCTCTCTCTAAACAATTTTTCTGGAGGTCCACCTACAGGCCCTCTCTCTAAACAATTTTTCCGGAGGGCCCCCTACAGGCCCTCTCTCTAAACAATTTTTCCGGAGGTCCACCTACAGGCCCTCTCTCTAAACAATTTTTCCGGAGGGCCCCCTACAGGCCCTCTCTCCAAACAATTTTTCCGGAGGTCCACCTACAGGCCCTCTCTCTAAACAATTTTTCCAGAGGGCCACCTACAGTCCCTCTCTCTAAACAATTTTTCTGGAGGTCCACCTACAGGCCCTCTCTCTAAACAATTTTTTCGGAGGGCCCCCTACAGGCCCTCTCTCCAAACAATTTTTCCGGAGGTCCACCTACAGGCCCTCTCTCTAAACAATTTTTCCGGAGGGCCACCTACAGGCCCTCTCTCCAATCAATTTTTCTGCAGGGCCACATAATGCAATAGACGGGAATCGAACCCGGGTCAACTGCTTGGGAAGCAGCTATGCTCTCCACTTTACCACCAACAGCCACAGCAACTGATAAGAACAGATACTAAATTTGATGTAAGCCAACATTTCGACAATCGATAACCGAAAAGAGTCCGAAGTCGAGCCCGACGTTCGGCCACCCTATGCATTTCTTAAGGAGACATCCTCCAGGCCCTGAACGTCCACATACAGGGCCACGCTAAATTTTTTATATGCTCTACCTGCTACCATCATGTAGCTCGGTCACTCTGTCACTCATGTACTGCCCACTTGGAGGATTGCGGGGCTTACCTCGGTCACGGTTTCTCAGACTTACTATGCCTCTTCCTCCAACCCCTCCTCCTCCTCCTTCGAATTTCCATCCGTGCTTCACCTCCTGCTACCTCAGTCTAACTCGGTCACTCTGTTGTCACCGCCATGCTGTGTCAGGCTAAATTTTTGGGTGGCTCACCTGCTACCTCATCTAACTTGGTCACTTGTTGGTGTCACCGCCATGCTGTGTCAGGCTTATGCCTGCATCGTGTGGCTGGGGATAGGAGAGCAGTGCCAGCTTGGGCATGGGTGATGGACCTTCGTTGCACCTAGTTGGGTGCTTCCCTAACATGTGATGGGCATGTGCCTAGCCTTTCTTGGTCTGGGTGAGCACAATTGCCATGAGGGTAACCACCAGGCTGTTGGAGGAGAATTTGGGGTAATGGTGTGATTAGGCAGCCTCAGAGGCATCCATGCATGCTGCCCCTGCTGTTTCCTGTCCATTTCCGTGGTGTTTCCATCATTTTCTGATGTTTCCAGGTTTTCACCCAGCCTTCCCTAGGCAGAGCCTTGGTCCCCTGCAAAAAATGCTCGAGTCTCCCATTGACTTCAATGGGGTTCGTTACTTGAAACGAGCACCCGAACATCGGGAAAAGTTTGTCTCGAATAATGAGCACCCGAGCATTTTAGTGCTCGCTCATCTCTAAAGCTAAATAATTGTGTTTCACCTGTAAAAACGGCATATGAAATTATCATTTTTTTTTAACTTTTTTTTTACTGTAACTTGTCCAATGTGTAATCCTAGCCTCATAGTAATATTCTGTACTGCCTTTGTTCTCCTTGGACAGCACACATATCTATTGAATTCAATGAGTATATTTAGAAATCCATAGAAAAGACTAGGCAGCATGCATTACTTTGGTCTGTTTTCCAGACCAAACACGCCCCTTTCAAGTTTTTAGGTCTGTGATAACTTCATACAGAAGATGGATGCCATTGGTGTTTGGTCTGCTCTTTATGGAACTGTTGCTAGTAGATGTTCTGAAAATCCCATTTGTGGGCCTTACAGTGTACAGAAGGATACAGGTCATTACAAATGTGCTATCCTCTTTTTTCACACATGTGCAAAATAAATGACACACAGAGGATATCAAATGGAAACACAGAACAAAAATGTAGACAACATGGACATCATCATCACAGATGAAAAACTCACATTTGTCCTCTAATAGAAAATGGACACAGATATGAGAATATGGCCAAAGGCAACTTTCATGTGGTCTGTATTTGGTCTGAATTTTTCATTGGTATTCGTAAGCCAAAGCCAGGAGTGGAACCCACCCAAAAAAGTATGATTCAAAGATTTGTGCCTCTCCTGTGTTGTGGAGTGGACCCATTCCTGGTTTTGGCTTACAAATACTAATGAAAAATACTGACCAAAAACTGTGTGAAAGTGGCCTTATGTTACATTCACATTAATTTAGTACTGTCAATATTTCATGGCATTTTTGCATTAGTATGTGCATACATTTTCCTGATGCCTATCTGTTTTTAATAGCCATGTTGCATGCACTGTTACTGGCTGTTAAAAATGGCCTTTAAAAAGGGATGAATTTCCTAGTTCCCTGAAGTGCCTGCAGTGCCCTCTCAGTATACCCAATGCTCTCCATAGTGCTCCCTGGACATCAAGTGGCCCCCATAATGCCTTGCAGTGTGATGAGAATGACCCCAACATGAATAATACTCCCTGTTATTGTTTCCCAATAGGAATGATGTTCCTCTTAGTGCTCTCCAGTAGGAATAAAGTCCCCTTGTAGTGGTCCCTATTTTGTTTGTGTGGAAAAAAACCCTCATCCACTTGAATGTGCAGGGACACTCACTCTTCACTGGAGACAGCAGGACCTGGTGATATCATGCTGGCAGTGCAGATCCTGCTGCATCCTGTAATGAGCTTTTGTCCTCACGTGTCTAAGTAGATTAATTATTATTTTTTTTTTATTTAATTCCTGAGAGGCTACAGAATTTAAATGGTTGTTATATGGGTGCACTTCTTTCTTACTGCTGTTAAAAATTATCCCATTTTCAATCTCACCTGCCAAAAATAGGGCATGTCCTATTTTTTATTGGCCATGTGAATAGCCCGATAGACTTTAATCAGTTCTAAAAATGGTCATGTGATGGCTATTACAAAAAAAGAAGTCACACTGCCATTTAAGTGAATGTAGCCATAGTGTGAAGGGTGTGGTGTATGCTTGCAGGTAGGTAACTTACTGGCATGACTAATTTTTAAAGAGGAAGGTTTATTAATATTGTTCTAGAATGCGCCTATTTACAAGAAAAATGGCACAAATTGCACTAAATTTATCAGCGGTGTATGTGATATAGTTGGTCCATCTCACTAGGCAGGTTAGACCATCTCATGGCTGGTATATACTTACACCAAAATGTTGTAATAATTTGGTGTAAAAAAAGGTCTACAACACAAAAAAATCTGATTCATGGCATGTACTCCTTTTCTGGCTTGATGGAATTCTGGTACATTTTGGGATCCATATATTCCAAAATGTAAAACTTTATTCGTTTTTGTGATAAAGGTTAGGGAATTTAACGGGAGATATACTTAATGGTTGCATTGAAAAAATGCATCCCGCTAACTTCTACTAGGAATACATTTAGAAAAATGTGGATCATTCAGAAACTATAATTGCTCGATGTTTCATTGTTCGTCTAAAGTCTTCCATTCATTGCAACCAAATGTAATTATGGTGAATATATTAACCACTTTCCTTCCAGGGGGTCATGACAATGATTCTTTCATGTATTTCAAAGTGATTGACTCATAATTGTATAAAGGCACATATACTTCATAAGCTAAACCATGTGGATGTTGTTAAGTGATCACAAGAAAAGGAAGGACATCACATTTTTCACATTTTGTTACGTTGTGGCCTTGTGCTAAAATAAAAAGAAGGTTAATTTTTTCCCCCATCATTCTGAACTTAATATTCCATAATGAAAAAGTAAAAACAGAATTTTACAAATCTTTGCTAATTTATTGAAAAGGAAAAACTAAAATATTGCATTGACGTGTTCAGACCCTTTACTCAGTACTTAGTGGCAGCAATTACAATTAGAGCCTGCAGTCTTCTTGGATATAATGCCACGAGGTTTGCACACTTGGATTTGGGGATTTTCTGCCATTACTCTCTGCAGATCCTATCGTGCTTGGAAGGGG
This sequence comes from Rhinella marina, assembly GCA_900303285.1. NCBI lineage: Eukaryota > Metazoa > Chordata > Amphibia > Anura > Bufonidae > Rhinella > Rhinella marina. The sequence goes on along the minus strand of ONZH01022092.1, from coordinate 25,510 downwards.
ACTGTTGGAAGTGAACTGTCAGGTCTCTCCAGAGATGTTCAGTTAGGTTCCAGACTGGGTTCTGGCTGGGCTACTTAAGGACATTTACAAAGTTGTCTGTGGTCATTGTCTTGTTAGAAAATAAAACTATTGTCCAGTCTGGTTCCAAAAAAACTCTGGATCAGGTTTTCATCAACAATATCTCTGTACTTTGCTCTACTCAGCTTTCCATCAACTCTGACCAATCCCCAGTCCCAGATGCTAAAAAACACCCCACAGCATAAGTCAGGTGCTTTAAAAAAAACAAAAAAAACCCTTTCTTTTGACCTTTACTGAGGAAAGGATTCCATCTGGCCATGCTGTCATAAAGCCTAGATTAGTGGAATGCTGCAATGTTGGTTGACCTTCTGAAAGTTTCTTGCATCTGTACGCAGGATCTTTGGAGCTCAGCCAGAGTGACCATTGGATTCTCCGTCACTTCTCTTACCAAGGCTCTTACTTAGTTTGGGGGGGAGGCCAGCTCTAGGTTCCAAACTTCTTCCTTTACACAATTATGTCATTCCTCCTCATGACTTGGTTTTTGCTCTGATATGCATTGTCAGCTGTAAGACGTGATATTGACAGTGATGCACCTTTCCAAATCATGTTATCATGTCAACTGAATTTACCACAGGTGTACTCCAATGAATGTGTAGAAACATCTAAAAGATGACCAAGATAAATGGGAGGCCCCCAGAGCTAAATTTCAAGTGTCATAGTAATGGGTAAATTTCTTCTGTCCATACAAATATTTCTAAAATTCAGTTTTCACTTTTTCATTAAGTGATATTATGATATTGAGTGCAGAATGATGGGGGACACACATCAACACAACAAAATGCGAAAAAAGTAAAAGGGTCTGAAGATTTTACCTTTATTGAAATTTATTTTATTTATTTTTTCTAAAAATATATTTAAAACAATCTTGAATTATTTGCAGTATATCGTTTCAAGTATCTCAATTTGTGCTTGTCTGTTAAAGGGAGTATGTCAGCAATTCTGAACATGTGTCACGCTACGGTGTGGGAGGGGAAACTCCACACCGAGCATACACCGATACACTACAGTGAGATGAAAACCGATCAGCAGGCAAGAAGCCAGTGGCAAGGAAAACCACTGAACCAAGTGCACCGGAAACACCAAAAACCAAACCCAGAGGGCAGAAACCCAGTGAGCCCCGTTCTTCACAGAGCCCCAGATGGTAGGGATGCACTTATCCAGAACACACTGACTGCACCTCCAGGATGGTCCCGGTGCACCTGGCAACTTACCTGCTGATACTGCTGATAGAAGCACCAGCAGTCCATACACCAAAGACTGGAGCCCAGGCACATGTACTGGAACCCGAACACCTAACAGGACTCAGTACATACAACACACCCAGGAACCAGCTCACCAGCAACAACTCACAGTATCGCTGTTCCCCCTCCGGGGAACCCTGGAGCCATCTCACTGAAGGCACATACATACAGGGAATGTCTGGACTCCATGTCGGAAGACACATGGCAGTCACAGACCAAACACCCACCCGTACATAAACCACACAACAGGAATAAGGGAAGGGGATGAGAGGACCTCGGGAAGACCTCGATGACATTAAGTGGCCACAAGGACTGAGCAGATGGAATCCCAGGAAAGGTGCATAGCTCCAGCACCAACGGAGGCTGGAGCACAACTAACCCACCAGGCTAGCAACAACAGAAAAAAAGCACCTAGTGACCACACCCAGGTCAATATGTTAACCCCATGAGAACCAGACAGGGAAGGAGGGAAGTATGCAATCAGGGAACATACCAGCAACCAAAACTACACGTTGCCCCTGGCAACCACGGCCTACTACCGCAGCCAGAATGCCAGGACACAAACATGAGCAACATGGAAGCCATGTCACGGAGAACAACCGAGACACCACCAATTTACACGTTGCCCCTGGCAACCAGCATACAACCAAATCCGGAATACCAGGGCACAAACATGAGCAACATTGAACACGTGTCACGATAACCACATGGTACGTGACAACATGCTAAACTGTTCACAACACTATGTAGGCAAGAGGGGGGTAAATATCTTTTGTAGAGCAGTGTGAATCTGTGCAGGTATGCTGTCATGAGAACCTCCAAATCACTAGACTATTTTCCCATCAGAAGTTTGGGAAATCTGCTTGACAATAAAAGCTTTTATGAAACATGTAACTGTGGCCCTGTTGGTTGTCAGCCAAACTTCCAAGAAACAGAGGCAACCTTATAAAGGCTAAATGGAAATCAGAATAGGACAAATGTTGGAAATCACTTGTAATAGAAACCTCAAAAGTTGTGCTACCTTCACTAACCAACAAAAAAAGAATATTAGTAGCACTCTGGGGTAGATAAAGTCTATTTAGAATTCCACCACTCTGGACAACTGCTGATGTCCTGGTCTGCTGACATGCTTCCAATATTTAGCACTTTGGGACAATTATGGCACACAATAAAGTACTGTAATGATATAATTCCTACAGTACCAACAAAAAGAACAAATTGGACAGCACAATTTTACCTCTACTATTCTTCTTCCACAATTTTGGTTAGGGTCAAGGTATTCAACTGGCCCAGGAATTAGATGTCCCTGGCTTGGCAACAAGAAAAGTATTATAAACAAGTGATTTTTTTTTTAGATTTGGTGCCCCAATTACCTAAAAATGTCATGTATGACATTCCTTTAATACTTTATCCAACCTTTTTAAGCTGTTTAACACCAAGACAACATTAGGCAACATAAGACAACATTAGGCAACATAAGATAACATTAAGACAAGATCAAGACAACATATATAGCTATGGATAAGCAGATGGCAGTCTGTGGTATCAAACAGCTTGTTTAATAACACGCTGCACCGTACGATTTTTTAAAATTATTCCTTTTTGGTGGCAGATGCCTTCCTTTCTTTCTTCTGACTTGTAAAATTGTGGCTGACACTTTGAATGATTCTTCCAAAATGAATCACAACTAATAGTGAGGGCTTTCAAGGGTTAATCTTGATTGAAGACACTGCACGAAATCTTGCAAGAATATCATACGTCACTGCGCACAAGATTTCACGTAGGATCTTCAATCAAGATGGCTGCATTAGCCATTTCAGGGAAAAATTGATTTGCCAGAAAGCACAAGGAAATTTGGTTTCACAGCAAATCCAATTTTTCCTGAAATTCGATACTTCGATTCGTTCAACCCGAATTGTCACTGTTAGAGAAATCTGACACAGAAATTTTATTCATGATGAATTACATTGTCACGAAGCACATTTCTTTGTATTTAGCAGGCACAATGACGGGGAACAGTGATTGCGCCGCCTCCCGTCATTAAACCCCTTAGATGTCACGTTCATAGCTGATTGCGCCATTTGAGGCTACAATTTAGTCATTTCAGGGGTTAATCAGGGTAAAAATAAAAGAAAATACTCACCTTATCCATTTACTTGCGTAGAGGACGTCACAGCCATCTTGATTGAAGACACCGCGCAAAATCTTGTGCAGTGAGGTGATGATGTGATGATGTCATCATGCTGGCTGGGCATCACTGATAACATCACCGCACCCAGCCAGCGCGTTGGCATGGTGATGTTATGTTTAAGAAAACATTTTTAAGAAATGAACATGAGTTTCTTAGTGAACTTTTTTATGAAACTGCAATCCCACTAACCTCTTCAAGGCAACCTCAGTTGATCCCAACTCTAGTGCAGCACAGACCACAAGCTCACCTCCTTATGATCCTTAAACTTGGCATTGGTGTTGTATGGTGGTCATTATTACTGTGGTGCACCTAATGAAGTAGGGAATCACTTAAAAAGGTTTCAGAAAAAGTGGTAAGTAGGGATGAGCGAACTTTTGAAAAGTTCGCTTCGCTTCGGCGAACTTTCGTGAAGTTCGGATTCGTACGAACCGAACCTAAAACGAACCTTGCTATAACGGCTGAATAATTGCTGCTACAATAATGGGAGTCTGATAGGGTATAGTTTTGTGTACTTGCAGTTGCTATTACAATGAAAAAAGTGGAAAAAATCCAAGTGACTTCAACAACGGCGACGCAAAATATACGCATATTTGAGAATCTACACTAATGCGTACGCTAATGCGAACATTCCCGCACAAATAACGAACATACAGTCTAGCGTTGTCAAAGGTACGCTACTTAACTGAATGAATATGTACGCATTAGCGTACGCATACACTGCGTCTGCAAACATTCCTACTCAAGTAACGAACATACAGTCTAGCGTTGTCAAAGGTACGCTACTTAACTGAATATGTACGCATTAGCGTACTCATACACTGCGTCTGCGAACATTCCTACTCAAGTAACGAACATACAGTCTAGCGTTGTCAAAGGTACGCTACTTAACTGAATATGTACGCATTAGCGTACTCATACACTGCGTCTGCGAACATTTCTACTCAAGTAACGAACATACAGTCTAGCGTTGTCAAAGGTACGCTACTTAACTGAATATGTACGCATTAGCGTACGCATACACTGCGCCTGCGAACATTCCTACTCAAGTAACAAACATACAGTCTAGCGTTGTCAAAGGTACGCTACTTAATAATGTACACTAATGCGTACGCTAATGCGTATGAATTCATAAAATGCGTGTACACATTAGTGAACATTCTCAAATATGCGTATATTTAGGGTATGGCATATGGCATATTCCATAACCTAAATATACGCATATTTGAGAATGTTCACTAATGTGTACGCATTTTATGAATTCAAACGCATTAGCGTACGCATTAGCGTACATTCTCACATATGCGTATATTTTGCGTCGCCGTTATTTTAACCAGATTCGTTACGAACTTTCTCAAAATTCGGTTAGGTGACGAACCGAACTTTTGGGAAAGTTCGTAACGAATCTGGTTCGTTACGGTTCGGTTCGCTCATCCCTAGTGGTAAGCTAGTGTATAGAGTTGATTAAATGTATACAAAGAACCTCAGTATAAATTTTCCTTAGCGGCAATAAATCAATGTATAAAATGTAGATGCCTTTATTTCTGCATTTATGGTTATTACTAAAGAGTAGATAAAGCTATCCACCAGCTGCAATGTATTAAACATTAATAATAATAACAATGTTATTACAAAAAATACAATTTACATGTGACCCTGTATGTGAATAAACACTCCTATATTCCACCTACAGACTACAGACTAGAGTTTATGGCAGCTTGTATTCTGTGTAGGGTATCCTAACTACAATTGTCCACATCTATTAATGGCAGGGCTCCTAAACTCCGACCAATCCCCCAGTCCCAGATGCTAAAAAACACCCCACAGCATAACGTTTCACTATTGGGATGATATTATACAGTTCCTCGTTTCTTGGTTTCTTCCTAAACATTGTTGCAAAGTGCACTACAATTTGCCAATTTGACTCTGGTACATTTTTTACACAATTTGACACATTCAGTTCATGCAACGCAATTCTTCACATATTGTAAAGAGGCATCATCAGTGAGATTTCCAGTGATCATATACACTACCGTTCAAAAGTTTGGGGTCACCCAAAAAATTTTGTGTTTTCCATGAAAACTCACACTTTTATTTATCAAATGAGTTGCAAAATTAATGGAAAAAATAGTCAAGACATTGATAAGGTTAGAAATAATGATTTTTATTTGAAATAATAATTTTCTCCTTCAAACTTTGCTTTCATCAAAGAATGCTCCATTTGCAGCAATTACAGCATTACAGACCTTTGGCATTATAGCCATTAATTTGCTGAAGTAATCTGGAGAAATTTCACCCCATGGTTCAAGAAGCCCCTCCCACAAGTTGGATTGGCTTGATGGGCACTTTTTGCATACCATACAATCAAGCTGCTCCCACAACAGCTCAGTGGGGTTGAGATCTGGTGACTGTGCTGGCCACACCATTACATATAGAATACCACCTGCCTGCTTCTTCCTTAAATAGTTCTTGCACAATTTGGAGGTGTGCTTTGGGTCATTGTCATGTTGTAGGAGGAAATTGGCTCCAATCAAGCGCTGTCCACAGGGTATGGCATGGCGTTGCAACATGGAGTGATAGCCTTCCTTATTCAAAATCCCTTTTACCTTGTACAAATCTCCTACTTTACCAGCACCAAAGCAACCCCAGACCATCACATTACCTCTACAATGCTTGACAGATGGTGTCAGGCACTGTTCCAGAATAGAGATGAGCGAGCATGCTCGTCCGAGCTTGGTGCTCGTTCGAGTATTAGGGTACTCGTAAGTGCTCGCTGCTCGGACGAGTATCTCGCCATGCTCGAGGAAATGGCAACTTCCGCATCGTGCTTTTTAGGCGCCTAAAAACACAGCCAATCACAAGCCAGGAGACTCTGCGGTACACCCAGCATCACGTGGGGCCCTTACATGTCGATAGCAGGGGTTGGCTGGCCTGATCAGGTGACCCTGGAATATACTACCGACTGTCCGCGGTGCTCGGCTCAGATGCCGTCTGGATGTCGTTAGGGATAGAGCTGCTGCGTTTCAGGGACAGTGTTAGGGCATGCATTTAGTTCTCTGTTAGGCAGGGATCAGCTGAGTGATACAAATCCATTTCACACAGCTGCGTGTAACCTTTCTGTGTGTCACAGTTCAGCACACTCACTCCAAACCGTATATTATGTCCAGGTGACACTTTCTGTACGTCACCGAATACAACCAAGTCATTTGCTACCTGTCACGTGTACAGCTTGATCCTAAAAATCTCTGTGCGACATTTGTCTGGGTCGCAGTCTAAATAGCCACCGTCATTAGGATGTCAGTCAGCTGTACGATAGTTTCTGCACGTCACGTTCCCAAAAAAACAAAACTTAAAAAAAAATATTAACAAAAAATATAGAAAAAAAATTCGTTTTTTTGTTGTTTTAGCTGAGTGATACAAATCCATTTCACACAGCTGCGTGTAACCTTTCTGTGTGTCACAGTTCAGCACACTCACTCCAAACCGTATATTCTGTCCAGGTGACACTTTCTGTACGTCACAAAATTAAACCAGATTGAACAAGTTTGTGGGTTTCAGTACACCAGGCCCATTTATTTTATTTTTTTATAGAATACAATTATATACAGAAAATGTTGAACCCCAGGGCTAAGGGTCGAGGACGAGGGCATGGGCGTGGGCATTCAATTACTGCAGGGGGCAGAGGCCGTGGTCCTGGGCAGGGTGAGACAGTACCTGCTGATGAGGGAGCTGTGGAATGCCGCAGAGCTACACTCCCTAGCTTCATGTCTCAACTTACAGGGACACGTGTTGGAGGACTGTTGAAACCACAACAGTGCGAACAGCTGATCTCGTGGATTGCGGATAATGCTTCAAGTAATTTGTCCGCCAGTCAGTCTTCCACGCTGTCCACCCACGTTACCCAAGGGAGCACTCCTCTTGCTCCTCCACCTCAACCTCCTTCCCCCCAGTCTGCCCCCTCCCAGGAAAATTTGGAATGCGATCCGGCATACTCTGAGGAACTGTTTTCTGGACCCTTCCCAGAGTCACAAACCACTTCTCAGGTTGCTGCTGACCTCTTTCCCGATGCCCAAGTTTTCCAACTGTCGCAGTCTGTGGGTGATGATGATTATAATGATGACAATGTTGAGTTAGTGGAAGAAGTTTGTAAAGAGGTGTCGGACGATGAGGAGACACAGTTGTCAGACAGTGGTGAAGTTGTTGTAAGGGGAGGAATTCCGAGGGGGGAGCAGACTGAGGAATCGGAGGATGACGAGGTGATTGACCCGAGCTGGGTTGATATGCCAAGTGAAGACAGTGCTTCTGAGGCGGAGTCGAGTGCTGCACCAGAACAGGTTGTAAGAGGCAGTGGTGTGGCCAGAGGGAGAAGCAGGGCTAGAGCTGGTGCATCAGCAGAAACTGTTTCACGTAGTGAAGCTCCCGTGGCGAGGCCTAGATGTCGCAAGTCTGGAGGTTCTTTAAAGAAAGTGAGGATGACCGACGGACTGTGGTGTGCAACCTGTGCCACACCAGGATCAGCAGGGGTGCCACCACTACTAGCCTAACCACCACCAGCATGCGCAGGCATATTAGTGCTAAACACCCCACTCAATGGAACCAAGGCCGTTCACCACCTCCTGTGGGTCACACCACTGCTCCTTCCCCTGTGCTAGTCAACCCCCTGCGTCACTCGCTGCCTCTGCTAGTCAACCCCCTGCCCAGGACCCCGGCACGAGCGCCTCCTGCCGGAAAACCACACCTTTGCCTCCACGATCCTCCACAGTGTCCACCAACGTGTCCCAGCGCAGCGTTCAGCTGTCTTTACAGCAGATGCTGGAGCGCAAGAGGAAATACAGTTCCACCCACCGACATGCCCAAGCCCTCAACGTCCACATCTGCAAATTGCTTAGCCTGGAGATGCTGCCCTATAGGCTGGTAGAGACCGAGGCCTTTCAAAATCTCATGGCGGTGGCTGCCCCTCGGTATTCGGTCCCCAGCCGCCACTATTTTTCCCGATGTGCCGTCCCAGCCCTACACCAGCACGTGTCAGAGAACATCATCCGTGCCCTGACCAACGCTGTTTCTGAGAAGGTCCACCTAACCACGGACACGTGTACAAGTGCTGCCGGGCAGGGACACTATATCTCACTGACGGCACATTGGGTTAACTTGGTGGAGACTGGGACCGAGAATGACCCTGAGGCCGCTCATGTACTGCCCACACCGAGGATTGTGGGGCCTACCTCGGTCACGGTCTCTCAGATGTACTATGCCTCCTCCTCCTCCGACCCCTCCTCCACCGAATTACCATCCGTGGGCACGGCGCCTTCAGTCGGTAGCTCTAGGCGCAGCAGCAGTGCCGTGGGTAAGCGCCAGCAGGCGGTGCTCAAACTGCTGAGCTTAGGTGACAAAAGGCACACCGCCCAAGAGCTGTTACAGGGCATCACGGCGCAGACCGATCTGTGGCTGGCACCTCTGAACCTCAAGCTAGGCATGGTTGTGTGTGACAACGGGCGTAACCTGGTGGCGGCTCTGCAACTCGGCAGACTGACACATGTGCCATGCCTGGCCCACGTGTTCAATCTCATAGTTCAGCGGTTACTCAAGACATACCCCAATCTGTCTGATTTGCTCACCAAGGTGCGCCGCATCTGTGCGCATTTCCGCAAGTCAACCACAGATGCTTCCACTCTCAGGGCAGTGCAGCGCCGCCTACAACTGCCCGCTCACCGACTGTTGTGCGACGTGCCCACGAGATGGAATTCAACATTAAAGCTGTTATCCAGAGTTTACCAGCAGCGCAGAGCGATTGTAGACTTCCAGATGTCAACTTCCACCAGAACTGGTAGTCAGGTCAGTCAGATTCCTCAAGTCTACAATGAGGAGTGGACGTGGATGTCTGATATCTGCCAGGTGTTGAGCAACTTTGAGGAGTCAACACACATGGTCAGCGGCGATGCTGCCATTATCAGCCTCACCATCCCGCTGCTTTGCCTGTTGAAAAACTCACTGCTCAGCATCAAGTCGGATGCTTTGCGCTTGTCACAAGAGACGGTGGAGGAAGATACGTCGCTTGATAGCCAGAGCACCCTCCGGTCTGTTTCTCAGCGCGTATCGGAGGAGGGGGATGAGGATGAGGAGGAAGAGGAGGAGAATGTCGGCGAGACAGTAGAGGGTACCAGTGCTCAGTCCTTAACTCTTGAGCGTGTATGGGCTGAAGAGGAGGACTTGGAGGAGGAGGAGGAAATGGAGAGTCAGGCCAGTGAGGAGAGGGAATTCTTGCGTGTTGGGACTCTGGCGCACATGGCAGACTTTATGTTAGGCTGCCTATCCCGTGACCCTCGCGTTAGAAGAATTTTTTTAAACGCCGATTACTGGGTGTTCACTCTCCTGGACCCACGGTACAAGCAGAACCTTTCCACTCTCATCCCTGCAGAGGAAAGGAGTATGAGAGTGAATAGATATCAACAGGCCCTGGTGCACAAGCTGAAACAATTCTTCCCATCTGACGCCGCTAGCGGTAGAGGGCATGGTTCTGTGGGCCAAGTAGCGGGGGAGAGGAGGTGAGCAGGCAGCTTGTCCAGCACTGGCAGTGGAATGCTCTCCAAGGCCTTTGCCACTTTTATGTCACCCCAGCAAGACACTGTCACCTGTCCCCAGTCTAGGCAGAGTAGGGGGTAGCTGTACAGGAAGATGGTGAGGGAGTACCTAGCTGACCATACCAACGTCCGTAGCGATCACTCTGCTCCATACAACTACTGGGTTTCAAAGCTGGACACGTGGCCTGAACTGGCGCTGTACGCCTTGGAGGTGCTGGCCTGCCCTGCCGCTAGCGTGCTGTCAGAGCGGGTATTCAGTGCAGCTGGTGGCGTCATCACCGATAAGCGTACACGCCTGTCAACTGACAGCGCTGACAGGCTGACGCTTATTAAAATGAACAAAGCCTGGATTTCACCGGAATTCAAATCTCCTCCGGGGGAAAGCAGCTAAAGATTTAAATAACTTATGTATCCGATTCCTCTTCTCTACTCCTCCTCCTCCTTCTACTCCTCCATTTCGTCTTTGCCTGACGCTGACCCAAAAAACGCCATTTTTTAGAGGTCCAACTGGCACTCTTTTACCACAATTTTTTAGGAGGGCCCCCTACAGGCCCTCTCTCCAAACAATTTTTCCGGAGGTCCACCTACAGTCCCTCTCTCCAAACAATTTTTCCGGAGGTCCACCTACAGGCTCTTTGTCCAAACAATTTTTCCGAAGGTCCACCTACAGGCCCTCTGTCCAAACAATTTTTCCGGAGGTCCATTTACAGGCCCTCTCTCCAAACAATTTTTCCGGAGGTCCACCTACAGGCCCTCTGTCCAAACAATTTTTCCGGAGGTCCACCTAATGGCCCTCTGTCCAAACAATTTTTCCGGAGGTCCACCTACAGGCCCTCTCTCCAAACAATTTTTCCAGAGGTCCACCTACAGGCCCTCTCTCCAGTTCCAGTTTCCAGTTTTATTTTCGCAAACTGCGTAAATTTTATTTTTGGGATAGGTGTGAAAAATAATATTACCTGCGTATCTATATTGCCCAATATTGGATACGGTAGCAAGTAGAAGACCAAACACATGCTGCCAACGGGGTTCCGCAAATTCCTGGTCCACCCTCAAATTCCTGGTCCACAATGTCAAGGAGGTCCAGGTTCTGTTGATGAGCAACAAGTCCTTCTGTGCTGAAATCGCCGACAACGTCTCCATCTAAGAACCTAAAGACCATTGTGGAGAGAGCGGCACAGCTCGCCATCAAAGTGACGAACCCCAACGCCAGACTGCGCAGCGAAGATAACGAATAAATATCTCTGTGGTTATTTGTGCTAACTAAAAGTTAAATAAACACAAAAAAAATTGATCTGTTCCTGTGCCTGATACACCCAAGTTGAATCTGTCCCATCATGAGAAAAACCCCCCAAGGAGTCCCCACTGTAACTTGCTTCCCATACAACTACCTCACCCCCCGACACCTGTGTCTCGCCATTGTCCACCACCTCCTCAGACAACACTGGTAAATCCCCACTGTCAGCACACGGAAACCGCAAAAGGTCTTGGGGCGAATTGGGGCAGAGAATGTTCTGGGCTAGCACATCAGGGAAGGGGTGACTATGGGGTTCCAGGGAGTTCGTGACCACATGCAATATCCATTTAAAAGTCATGCCACACTTGATCGAACTTATAATTGACAATTGTACCGTTTGATGCTAAATTTTTAAGTTGGGGTCCTGCGTCGTCATTCTAACTACATCCGGCTGTTGTCACCACCACACACGCTAGCCCAGGGGGCACTCCTCTGGCTCTTCCAGCGAAACCTCCTTCCCCCCAGCCTGCCCCCCACCTACAGGCCCTCTCTCCAAACAATTTACTTCTTTGTCCTATCTTTCTCTCTCTCTCCAAACTATTTTTCCGGATAGCTGCCATATACGGTATTAAACTGAGTAGTATACATAGAAGACATACCACACTTGATCAATCTCATAATTTACGACTGTACCGGTTGATGCTAAATTTTTAAGTTGGGGTCCTGCGTCGTCATTCTAACTACACCCGACTGTTGTCACCACCACACACGCTAGCCCAGGGGGCACTCCTCTGGCTCTTCCAGCGAAACCTCTTTCCCCCAGCCTGCCCCCCACCTACAGGCCCTCTCTACAAACAATTTACCCGGATAGGGGACGTCTTAGATATTGTACAGATTTTTGTTTGGTTCTTCTTTTATTTCCCTCCTGACCTGTGATAGGCAGAGCATGGACACGTCCCCTTAGCTGCAGTGGGAAAGACACTCCCCTGGCCAGAGCAAGCTCTTTTTCCGTTTTCCGTGGTCGAAAAATCCATAAAATATAATTTCCCAAGATAGGGGATGTATACGGTATTAAACTGAGAAGAATCGATACCATACCGGTTGATGCGACAGTTTTTCCAAATATATTCCGGCTGTTGTCACCACCACACACGCTAGCCCAGGGGGCACTCCTCTGGCTCTTCCAGTGAAACCTCCTTCCCCCCAGCCTGCCCCCCACCTACAGGCCCTCTCTACAAACAATTTACCCGGATAGGGGACGTCTTAGATATTGTACAGATTTTTGTTTGGTTCTTCTTTTATTTCCCTCCTGACCTGTGATAGGCAGAGCATGGACACGTCCCCTTAGCTGCAGTGGGAAAGACACTCCCCTGGCCAGAGCAAGCTCTTTTTCCGTTTTCCGTGGTCGAAAAATCCATGAAATATAAGGTCCCAAGATAGGGGACGTATACGGTATTAAACTGAGAAGAATCGATACCATACCGGTTGATGCGACAGTTTTTCCAAATCCATTCCGGCTGTTGTCACCACCACACACGCTAGCCCAGGGGGCACTCCTCTGGCTCTTCCAGCGAAACCTCCTTCCCCCCAGCCTGCCCCCCACCTACAGGCCCTCTCTACAAACAATTTACCCGGATAGGGGACGTCTTAGATATTGTACAGATTTTTGTTTGGTTCTTTTTATTTCCCTCCTGACCTGTGATAGGCAGCGCATGGACACGTCCCCTTAGCTGCAGTGGGAAAGACACTCCCCTGGCCAGAGCAAGCTCTTTTTCCGTTTTCCGTGGTCTAAAAATCCATGAAATATAAGGTCCCAAGATAGGGGACGTATACGGTATTAAACTGAGAAGAATCGATACCATACCGGTTGATGCAACAGTTTTTCAAAATCCATTCCGGCTGTTGTCACCACCACACACACTAGCCCAGGGGGCACTCCTCTGGCTCTTCCAGCAAAACCTCCTTTCCCCCCACCTACAGGGCCTCTCTCCAAACAATTTACCCGGGTAGGGGGACGTATTAGATATTGTATTGATTTTTTTTTTTTAGATCTTCTTTTAATTGCCTCCTGCAATAGACAGGAATCAAACCCGGGTTAACTGCTTGGGAAGCAGCTATGCTCACCACTATACCACCAGCAGTCACAGCAACTGATAAGAACAGATACTAAACTTGATGTCAGCTGCAGTGCCAGCTTGAGCAGTGGTGTCACCTGCAGGCGGTGATGGACCTTCGTTGCACCTAGTTGGGTGCTTCCCTAACATGTGATGGGTATTTGCATCGCCTTTCTTGGTCTGGGTGAGAACAATTGCCATGAGGGTAACCACCAGGCTGTTGCCTGAGAATTTGGGGTAATGGTGGGATTAAGCAGCCTCAGAGGCATCTATGCATACTGCCCCTGCTGTTTCCTGTCCATTTCCGTGGTGTTTCCATCATTTTCTGAGGTTTCCAGGTTTTCACCCTGCCTTCCCTAGGCAGAGCCTTGGTCCCCTGCAAAAAATGCTCGAGTCTCCCATTGACTTCAATGGGGTTCGTTACTCGAAACGAGCACCCGAGCATCGGGAAAAGTTCGACTCGAATAACGAGCACCCGAGCATTTTAGTGCTCCCTCATCTCTATTCCAGAATCTTTTCAGTTGTTCTGCATCTCACAAATGTTCTTCTGTGTGATCCAAACATCTCAAACTTCGATTGGTCTGTCCATAACACTTTTTTCCACTTCCTCTGTCCTATGTCTTCTAATGTACTTGTCTTGTTGCTCAGTTGTGCAGTGGGGCTTTGAAGGGAGTAGTACACACTGTTGTAGGAAATCTTCAGTTTCTTGGCAATTTCTCACATGGAATAGCCTTCATTTCTAAGAACAAGAATAGACTGTCGAGTTTCACATGAAAGTTCTCTTTTTCTGGCCATTTTGAGAGTTTAATCGAACCCACAAATGTAATGCTCCAGATTCTCAACTAGCTCAAAGGAAGGTCAGTTTTATAGCTTCTCTAACCAGCAAAACTATTTTCAACTGTGCTAACATACTTGCACAGGGGTTTTGAAGGGTTTTCTAAACATCTATTAGCCTTCTTACAAAGTTAGCAAACACAATGTTCCATTAGAACACTGGCATGATGGTTGCTTGAAATGGGCCTCTATACACCTGCAGATATTGCATTAAAAAACAGACGTTTGCAGCTAGAATAGTCATTTACCACATTAACAATGTATAGAGTGTATTTCTGATTAATTTAATGTTATCTTCATTGAAAAAAACTGTGCTTTTCTTTAAAAAATAAGGAAATTTCTATGTGACCCTAAACTTTTGAACGGTAGTGTATCTATCTCATATCATGTGGATAAGTGATACATGTTCTTATACGAAAACCTCTTTATATATAGCCGTAAAAAGTAGACAAAAGGTGTCTAAAAATTAACAAATTATTTTTTTCTGACTGTAATTAGCAGTTGGTGTGGGTCAAGCTGCAATTTCTAATAGTGGTCAGGAGGCAGGAATGTATTCATAAAGCCTATTATTATCTTGTGAGAAATAAAAAGTATATTTGAAATTTGCAGAACTTTTTGTTCTGAAGCCAATTAAACTTTATTTACAAACCCTCATTTAACCTTCATGATTTGCAAAGACTAAATGCATGCCAAAAGTGGATGAGCTTTAATGAAAGGAGGTACATATTTTTATAATTTTACAACCCAGTAACTGCAAAATGCCACCTGCTGTCCTAGAAATTATCTTCAGGTAAGCAATTAAAAGAAAATATAACATATTTTCTTGTGGTTACTTCAAATTAACAGCTAGAAGTCCAATGACATAATAAAATCACTACCACAACTAAAAGACTTGAGTGAAAAAAAGAGTTAAAATAAAAATAAGAGGCACTAAACTGTGGACCTATTCATACTGCACAAATAAATTAGAAACAGTCACGGTTAATTAATTTAAGGTATGCATGAAGGTTACTTTGAACAAGGAATACCTAATTCATCATTTTTATTAAACTGATTACAGATAAGTGAACCACTTGAGATTCATTTTGGGGCCGGTTCGTCAAATTTTGGAAAAAAGTTTGGTTCTGAGCTGAATCTATTTGGGTCAAACTAAAGTTGCTCCAATTTCCCTGAAAATTGGTATATAACCATAATAGCAGTATCATACAGGGCGCAGGCACGTTTCATGCTTTTTCATATTCCAAAACGTCCAAAAATTGTACAGTATAGGGGTAGATTATGTTTAAACACACACAGTATTATGGGCTAAAACAAAGTGGCTCGGGGGACCAAGCATCCAAAATGTATGCCTTGACAGGGTCACAATGCCTGTCCATATGACACACACAGTTGTTGATTGTCAGAAATAAAAGTGGCTTGCTGTGAACGGGCCTAAAAAAATTACCTTTTTTTAATTGGGAGCAGCAGCTGTGCAGTGTGGATGTGGAAAGGGTATGGTATGGATATTGTGGCATGTGGCCGTAATAGTAGTGGCTGCATAACATGGAACATACAATGCTATCTATGGGTAGTATTGTAGTAGTAGTAGTAGTAATGGTGGTGGCAGATGCTTTGCGTTAATATTAGTGGTTAGTGATGCACAAAGCGAGCTTCGGATCATAGATCCGAAGTCGCTTAGCTCAGAACTTTGGATTAATGCTGTACAGAGATCCGCAGAGTTTAGATCCAAGTTTTAAAGTGGTTTTCAACTTTAAAAATCAAATACCGAAGTTCCTCAACAAAGTAACATAGTAACATAGTTTAAAAGGCGAAAAAAGACATCTGTCCATCCAGTTCAGCCTGTTATCCTGCAACTTGATCCAGAGGAGGGCAGAAAAAACCTTGTGAGGTAGAAAAACTCACTTTGCCACATCGGAAGCTGTACATTTTAATGCTGTACGGAGACAGATTTACGTACTGTATTTAATCCAAAGTTTTGAGCGAAGTGACTTCTGATCCATGATCCAAAGCTTGCTTCGCTCATAACTATTGTTGGCAATAGGGGATTAGCAATGAGGAGCAGCAGCAGTTGAGGCAGCGGTGGCTGCCGCACAGCCATATGGTACATGTTGGCAGGCAGGCAACAGCATGATGGAGGCAGCAGCAGCCTAATGGAAGATGATGGTCAGCAGGCCAGAGCAGAGGCATGATGGTGGTGGTGACAAGATGGAGGCAGTGGCAGCAGCAGCTGTACAAAACGTGAATGTTGGCAGGTCACAGCAGTGGCATGAAGGAGGTGACAGTAGCAGTTGTATAGAACATGATGGTAAGAAGGCCAAAGCAGTGCTATGAAGGAGGCAGCAGCAGCCATATAGATTGTGATGGTAGGCAGATTGCAGCAGTGGCATAATGGCGGAGATGGCATGATGAGTGCAGCAACAGCCATACAGAACATAGGTAGGAAAGATGCAGCACTGGCAGAATAGAGGCAGCAGCAGCCTTACAGAATGTGATGGTAGACAGTACAGATGAGCGAAGTTTTCAAAAATTTGATTCCGTCAATTTGCCGAAAACAGTTACTGTGCATCAGATTGACAGGCAGGTCACAAATATGGACATGCATATTATCGTACAGGTCACCAACATTCCTAACTAAACCCTAGTGAAACAAAAGAAAGCATACATCATCCTTCAGTAAAGCAGAAGGACATGGTGTCTAGCATAAGGACATGGAGGCAGTGTCAATAAAGTAGAGAAAAAAAAGGTTCTTTTAATCCATGTTGTGACATTGAAAACACATGCATTTGAATCCCTCCTGTTAGCTGTAGAATGACTATAAGGCCTAGTTCACACTTCACTTATTTGATCAGTTATTCTTATCAGTTATTGTCAGTCCAAAGCAGGTGCGGGTCAAAACCGTAGAACAGGTGCAGATCTATTCAAGATACCTAATCCGAGAGAATGCTTGGCTCCTGAATTTTCCTCACAATAAGTGATGGAAATAACTGACCAAATAACAGAAGTGTGAATTCAGCCTTACAGGTCAATGTTAGCGTCAGCTCTAAGGCTACTTTCACACTAGCATTTTTAAATACCGGTATTGAGTTCCGTCATAGGTGCTCAATACTGGAAAAAAACGCTTCAGTTTTGTCCCCATTAATTGTCAATGGGGACAAAACTGAACTGAAGACAACGGAATGCTCCTGAAAGCATTCCGTTCCGTCTTCAGACCGGAGAACAAACCGCAGCATGCTGCGGTTTTCTCTCCGGTCCAGGCATCCGCACCAAGACGGATCCGGAATGACCCCCAATGCAAGTCAATGGGGACGGATCCGTCTGGTGTGACCACAATGGTAAACGGATCCGCCCTCCACTGACTTTCAATGGAGTTCAGGACGGATCCGTTACCTACACATACATGCATACATACATACATACATACATACATACAGACATACACACACATACACATACACATACACACAAACACATACATACTTACATACTCCAGGCAGGCAGGCCGCACGTCTTCATGCCCAGGAGGCGCGCCGCTATGACGATTCCCTACAGCACCCAGCAGAGGGCACTGTGGGGAATCGTCATAGCTGCGCGCCTCCTGGGCGTGAAGACGTGCGGCCTGCCTGCCTGGCTGGAGTATGTAAGTATGTATGTGTTTGTGTGTATGTGTATGTGTGTGTATGTCTGTATATGGTACTGTGTGACATGTGTGGGGCCGGAACGCGGTTCCGGCCCCACACATGTCCCTGCGCCAGTCCGGATCCGACGGCACCCTTCACCTGCCGGATCCGGACTGCCGCTAGTGTAAAAGAGGCCTAAGTTATCTTCGTGGACTTAACCATGCAGTCGCCCAAGATTCAAGTAGCAACTCCATGACAGTAGGAGGGTGTCAGCAGTAAGGCTGTGTTCACATCACTGTTTATTTTTCCATTCTTCTGATCCATCAAAAGAACAGACCAAAAAAAGCAGATCCTCTAGTTTGAACATCCGCCTTCAAACCATCAGTATTTGGTCTGCTTTTGATCAGTATTAGGAAGGCAAAAACAGGAGTGGGTCCAAAACAGAGATAACATGAGTTTTGACCATTTGCATTTGAAATAGTTTTTATTCAAAGAAGTCCGGCATACAGGACTTTAATAGCCTCTCTGATAATGTCAGTATTTGGTCAGTTTTTTGCATCAGTATTTGATCAGTATTGGTGAGGCAAAAGCAGGAATGGCTCCAAAACAGAGATAAAATGTGATGTAAATGTTTGAATGTCTTCTGTGTTTTGGACCCACTCCTGTGTTTGGTTTCCAAATTATGATCAAATCCTGATGCAAAATTCTGACTGTATGATAGATGTCTCATGCTTTATTTGCATGAGTTTTGGCCAATTGTGTCTGTGTCAGCACAGTAGACAGGGAAAACATTTACACTGTGAGCCCTAGCTTTCACCCAACCTGCTGCCCCAGCCTACTTGTAGAACAAGCCCTAAAAGGCGATTCCAAAACTGGTCAACCGTCCCTATGCTGGTAAGTGGAGAGAGCCAAAACAAGCACCCGTGGTAACAACTTCAGGAACCTTCAGGAACTTTTTCACTTGACCAATACACAGAGAAGGGTCATACAGAAATGGGTCAAAGCCAGGAGGTCAATACAGTATCAAATGACAGAGAGGAGGGTGGTCACAAATAGAAAAGGGTCAAAACCGGACGGGAAACAGGGTACAAAATCGGAGAGCAGAGAGAGAGTCCAAGTCAAGCTGAAGTCAAATCCAAACAGCAACAATCCAAAAGTGTACGGTAGCAACAGGTGCACAGCAAGGGAAAACGTATAATTGGCAATGGTGAATTGCCAGCAGGTGGTTTAAATAGAGCACCGAGTCTTTGGCGACTCAACACCCCATTGGACTAGAAACAAGCAGTCCTGAGATAAGCAGGCTGAGCAGTCATTCAGCCTGCATCACAAACATACATGGGTGATACAAATAACTACTAATCTCCCCTAACCAGCACTTGCTTTCTCATCGCCAGGGTACATGGCTTAACTGGGGCAACAACAGGGAAATAGCCTAATTGATGCCTCACCAAGGTATTGCCTAGGTGACACATCACCAGGGAGATACGGCCTGGCATTGTGTCCGACATAGCGCTGCAGTGCCCAAGCACAGACTGCGGTGCTGGCGCTCGGACAGGTAAGTTGGCAACAGTCTGAAATTGGTTTTGTTCAGATGAAAAATAAATCCTGCATGCAGGACTTTAATGGCCTCTGTCACACAATCAGTATTTGGTCAGTTTTTTGTTTCAGTATTGGTAATGCAAAACAGGAGTGGGTTGAAAATAGAGATAACATGAAATTGAAATATTTGCATGTCTTCTGTGTAGTGATGATCGAGGCAAGGTGCAAGGTCGAGCACCAGAGTATAATGGAAGTCAATGGGAGAAGACCAGGCACCCCCTGCTCGGATGAGGGGAGGGTGTCTGGTCCATAGGGAAACGTCATAAAATGGTGGAAACACCACAGAAATGGTTAGGAAACAGCATGGGGAGGATGTCTGGATGCATTTTGGACACAGAAGTCGCTGCTATTAAAGATGATGTCCGACTATTACGCCACTTTTACGGAATGACAAAAATAGCCCCCAAAAACCCAAGATAACAACCATTTTACAGGAAATATTGTTGGGAAACATAGATTTACTTGTACGTTAAGCGCAAGTGCTGCCAAAAATTACACGGATGAGGCACTCCCATACAACCGGTATATCATATAAAGGAGGGCCTCATTCACATTGTTGTATAATTGTGGGACTCCGACACTCATAAAGCCTATGCACTAAGGGAAAGGGCTGACAAAAATTAGGATCAGGCACTCCAATACACCCTTTATTACACATAAAGGAGGGCATCAGACACACCCGTGAAAAATTATCATTGATGGCCTGCTGCTGACACTCAAAAACAATAAGGGTGACACTCTGCTGCCAAGCTGACCGTCCAAAAAATTTAAGGGACACATGCCACTTAGCTGAACGTCTGAAACATTAGAAGTGACATGTAGCAGTGCTGAGCGTGTTAAAAATTATTTTTGACATGCCGCTTAGCTGAACGTCTGAAACATTAGAAGTGACATGTAGCAGAACTGAGCGTGTAAAGCATTATGGTTGAGGGCCTGCTGGTGAGCTGACAGGCCAAAAAATTATGTTGAAGTCCCAGCTGGTGAGCTGATCGGCTAAAAATTAGGGTATCAACATAATTAGGGTGCAGGCCCAGCTGGTGAGCTGAGCGTGTAAAACATTATGGTTGGGGGCCTGCTGGTGAGCTGATAGGCCAAAAAATTAAGTTGCAGCGCAGTGTCAGCTGGTGAGCTGACCGGCTATAAGATTAGGGTGCAGGCCCAGCTGGTGAGCTGAGTGTGTAGAACATTATGGTTGAGGGCCTGCTGGTGAGCTGACAGGCCAAAAAATTATGTTGCAGGCCCAGCTGGTGAGCTGACCGGCTAAGAAATTAGGGTGCAGGTCCAACTGGTGGACTTCGAGGGCAGCCTAATAAGCTATTTCATATGATGGAGAAAGAGGAGGAACAGGACGAGAAGAGGAAGGGGTACATGATAATACAGTTTATTCAATACACCCTAAAAGCAAGATTTAAGGTTCCTTCATGTTAAGCCGCTTTCCTCTGGTGGAGAAGAGAAGTCAGGGGCAATCCAGGCCTTGCTCATTTTGATAAGCGTCAACCTGTCAGCATTGTCAGATGACAGGCAGATGCGCTTATCAGTAATTATGCCCCCAGCGGCACTAAATACCCGCTCAGACAAAACGCTGGCAGCAGGACAGGCCAGCACCTCCAAGGCATAGAGCGCCAGTTCGTGCCATATGTCCAGCTTAGACACCCAATAATTATACGGCACAGAGGGATCGCTGAGGATGTTGACACGGTCAGCTACGTACTCCTTTACCATGTTCCAAAACTTTTCCCTCCTTGTCACACTAGGCCACTCATCAGGGTGAGGGTGCTGGCGGGGTCTCATAAAATTGTCGCCGGCCTTGGAGAGTGTCGCCCTGCCTTTGTTGGAACTGCTGTGTGTTCCCCTCATCTCCCCTCCTCGGGTGGCCAAGGAACTACATACTCTGCCGCCAGCGTTGTCAGATGGAAATTTGTGGACCAATTTTTTGACAAGGGCCTTCTGGTATTTTACTTGTCCTCTCCACCACAGGAATGAGAGATGGGAAGTTCTCTTTGTAGCGGGGGTCGAGAAGGGTGAACAACCAGTAATCCGTGTTGCCTAATATGCGTATAACGCGAGGGTCACGGGAAAGGCAGCATAGCATGAAGTCAGGCATGTGTGCCAGAGTAACAACAGACAAGGCTTCGCTCCCCCCACCAGGAGCATGACTCTCAATATCCTCCTCATCCTCTTCCTCCTCATCAGCCCATCCACAAGAGATGGTGTAAACGTGGTATGGCTACCCTGTGTAGTGGTAGCAACCGTCTACTGCTCCTCCTCCTCTTCCTCCTCCAATTGGCGCTGAGAAGACGAATCAAGGGTGGTCTGGGTATCACCCTGTGTATGGTCTTCCCCCATTTCCACCTCTTCCACACGCATAACATCGGCCTTTATTGTGAGCAGCGAGCTTTTTAGTTGACACAGAAGTGGGATGGCTACGCTGATAATGGCATTATCACCGCTCACCATCTGTGTAGATTCATCAAAGTTGTGTAACACCTTACAGAGGTCAGACATCAATGCCCACTCGTCGCTTGTGAAGAGCGGAAGCTGACTAGAAAGGCGCCGACCGTGTTGCAGCTGGTATTCTACTACTGCTCTCTGCTGCTCTCAAAGCCTGCCCAACATATGGAAGGTGAAATTCCATCGTGTGCTAAGGTCGCACAGCAGTCAGTGAGCCGGCAAGCGCTGCTGCAGCGTTGCCAGGCCGGCTGAAGCTGTCAGTGACTTGCGGAAATAGGCACACAGGCGACGCACCTTCACCAGTAGCTGAGACAAATTGGGGTAGGTTTTCAGAAACCGGTGAACCACTAAGTTGAATACATGGGCCAGGCATGGTATGTGTGGAAAGTTGGCCAGCTCCAAAGCCGCTACCAAGTTGAGGCAGTTATCGGATACAACCATGCCTGGCTATAGGTTGATTGGCGAGAGCCACAGCTCAGCCTGTTCCCTTATGCCATGCCACAGCTCTGCAGCGGTGAGCTGTTTGTCACCCAGGCAAATAAGCTTCAGCGCGGCTTGTTGCAGCTTACTGACTGCTGTGCTACACTGCTTCCAGCTACTGACAGAAGTCTGAGTGGTGTTGCAAGATGGCAATTCTGCATGGGAAGAAGTGGAGGAAGAGAAGTAGGGGTTGCAGACGCTACTGTAGGTGGTGGCGGAAATCCGGATGAAAGTAGGGCCCGCAATCCTCGGCGTGGGTAGCACCTGTGCCCAGGGTACGACTTGCTCCCAACCTCCACAACGTTCACCCAGTGTGCCTTCAGGGAAATGTAGCGCCCCTGGCCAGAAGCGCTTGTCCATGTGTCAGTTGTTAAGTGGACCTTGCCAGTAACTGCTTTGGCCAGGGCACGGGTTATGTTTCTGGACACATGCTGGTGTAAGGCAGGGATGGCACACCGGGAAAAATAGTGGCGGCTGGGGACTGCGTAAAGAGGGACAGCTGCTGCCATCAGGCTGGGAAAGGCCTTGGTGTCCACCAACCTAAACGGCAACATTTCCAGGGCCAGCAACTTGGAAAGTTGCGCGTTTAGAGCTATGGCTTGTGGGTGGGTGGCAGGGTATTTGCGCTTGCGTTCAAATGCCTGGGGTAAGGACATTTGAATGCTGCACTGGGAAATTGAAGTGGAAGTGCTGGCTGATGGTTCCTGCGAAGGTCCAGGTGCAGGGCGGGAGGCATCTGGGCTTGTGTCTTGGACAGCAGGTAACAGAGGGGAAGAGGAGGCAGTGGTGTGACCGACACAGATCGTGGACCCAGGCATTCGGCCCACCTTTTAGGGTGCTTTGCTGCCATGTGTCGGATCATGCTGGTGGTGGTCAGGTTGCTGGTGTTTACGCCCCTGCTCATCTTGGTACGGCACAGGTTACAAATTACAAACCGCGAGGGGCTGCTCCGGGGAACAGTTACGGGCCTGGTTGGCATGGCCTGCCTTCTCCCTTTTGCCACCCCACTGCCTCTTACAGCCTGTTGCGGTGCTGCGGATCCCTCCCCCTCTGTACTGCTGTCCTCGCTCGGCTTGCCACCTTACCAGGTTGGGTCAGCTATTTCATCGTCCACCACCTCCTCTTCCACATCCTCACTCTGCTCCTCCTTCTGACTGGGTGAACTAACAAGAACCTGACTTAACTGCGTCTTATCCTCATCCACAACCTCTTGAGACACTAATTGCCCTTGACTTATTGGCAACTGTGTCTCATCATCATCATCCACCTCGGGAGAAAATACTTGTTGTTCCCCACCGTCATCGTCTTCAGACTGTGTTTGCTCAATAGGTTTGGAATCAGGGCACAATATCTCCTCATGTTCCACTTCAAGTGGCCTTGGCGAGAGGCCCAAGCCAAGGGAAGGTGATGAAAAAAGCTCCTCGGAATATCCTCTGCATGGTGGGAGGAAGGAGGATCAGGGTGAGGATGCGGTTGCCCAGACTCTTGGCTACTGAGACTGGACTTTGTGGAAGAGGGGGTGGTGCTTAACCGACTGGAAGCATTATCAGCTGAAATCCAACAGACTACCTGCTCGCACCGGTGTGGCGACAAGAGTTGTGTCTTGAGCCGCCCTGCAAACTGTGACATGAAGCTAGGAGTTTTGGATGACTTTGTTTCTTGGGCTCTGCCAGAAGGCACAGTTTCACCACGCCCAGAGCCATTGCCTCTGCGTTCACCCTCAGCAGCACACCCACTTCCCCGTCCCTTAGTGCTCGCCTTGCGCATATTGTATAGTATATATGCAACTTGGTCACAACTACAGTACTGCAGATTTTTATTAACTGTATGATCAGAAAAATTTAAACAAATTTCCAAAATTCTGAATGCGCAAACGTTATAGAGCAGCCGCAAATGAGGAACTGCAGCCTAAATTATCGGTATTAAATGTAACAACGGATGTCAGCTACATAGACTTTTGAACGGTTGTAATACGCTGTGCACCTAGCGTTACTGACAGGGCACACTTGTTTTGTTTTTTTTTCCACCCCAAAAAAAAAAATTGCAGACGTATTTCACAATGGACTTTGGTCTTTTTGGAACAGAAACAATCTTTCTACCTACCCAAATCCTATCCCTATAGTTTAATTCCCTCCTTGGGCAAATTAAACTGCAGACGCAAATGAGGAACTGCGGCCTAAATTATCGGTATTAAATGTAACAACGCATGTCAGCTACATAGACTTTTGAACGGTTGTAATACGCTGTGCACCTAGCGTTACTGACAGGGCACACTTTGTTTTTTTGCCACCAAAAAAAAAATGCAGAAAGATTTAACAATGGACTTTTGTGTCTTTTGAACAATGATACTAACCCTGCCTATAGAAATTCTATCCCTACGCAAATGTTATACAGCAAGACGCAAAAAAAGTACTGCGGGCTTAACAGCAGAAATTATAGCAAAGTATGTCAGGTATATAGTATACAGAGAGTATCCTACAGCATGCAGCAGCAGCACATGTGGCATTAATGGCTCCACCTTTAAACACCCCAAAAATAATAAAATACTGCTTTTTGCCAGATATAATAGCCCTTAAAAGGGCTTTTCTGTCTTTTTTGAGTGATTTCTATCCCTGCCTAGCGTGCTTCTCTCCCTACAGTGTATGTCCCTCCTTACTGCAGCAGCACATGTGGCGTTGATGGCAGGCCACCTAGCGCTATTTTTACCACCTTTAAACACCCCCAAAAAAATAAAACACTGTTTTTTTTTTTTTAATACATAACATAGAACAATAGAAAATTTAAACAAAACAATAAGAGAAAAAAAAATAAAAATCAATAAGAAAAAAAGAAAGAAAGAAGGCACACACTCTAATTTTTGTTCAATAATAACAAAAAAATAAAAAGAGAATTAATGACTCAGAATACGGAAGTAGCCAGTATCCACGGAATCCATATCTTCAGAAAGCATTCATGTGACATATTAGTCCAACTGGCAAGTTCCTCCATTCTATAAATATGGTGTATTTTATCTAGCCACTGTTGCTCACTAGGTGGTTTTGGCGATAACCATAACATATGAATAAGAAGTTTAGCCACAGTGAGCAGCATAGTAGC